>CM067334.1:66505000-66762500 GCA_034376525.1 Nicotiana benthamiana | reverse complement strand
ACATGACATAATTATATTGCACTGATCTTCATGGATTTACCAAAGTGCAAAACCGGTCAGGCAGTTTACCACCGGTTGAAAAGTTATGCATTATCATTTACCACTAGTTTGGTTACATATTTACAATCGAGTTACGGCAGGTCGGACAATCATGCATTTACCACCGAGTTACGATCTGTTGGGCAGTTACATATTTACCACCGAGCTACGACCGGTACGACAGTTATCACTGATCAGTTTGGCTGTCTTGCATCATGTGATATGGATAATAGTCCTAAGGAGAAACACTATATATATAAGTAAGCATGCAGATAAGGTGGCACTTCAAAGATTCAGGTTGATTCTTATATGTCTTTAATTAATGTTGACATTGTTATGTTTCAGTTCTACCTTACATACTCAGACATTATTCGTATTGACATCTTTTTGTTAGGGATGCTGCATTCATGCCTGCAGCTATAGATAATCCGTTTGAGGAGCCCTCATATTAGACGAGATCGGCTTTCAGCAAAGGATCGGTAAGATTCCACCTCATTCGAAG
The DNA here is from genome assembly GCA_034376525.1 of Nicotiana benthamiana. Lineage (NCBI taxonomy): Eukaryota > Viridiplantae > Streptophyta > Magnoliopsida > Solanales > Solanaceae > Nicotiana > Nicotiana benthamiana. The sequence continues at coordinate 66,761,959 of CM067334.1, read as the reverse complement.
TGCAGCCGAGTTTATAAGCCATTGTGTCAGAGTTTTGCTAAAGACTTATGGGTAACCGGTACCCTATGCTACATGTCAAGTAATCTTAGATGCTTTGTAGACAGGGGTTCATTTTGTAAGTATGTCTGAGGCCTTGACGGTCCACATGTATTCATGTTTTAAGAAAAATGGTTATGTGATACATTATTTCCAACCTAGAGCTGTACATTATGAGTTGTGGCCATGTTGACCCACGATAGTTACAGAAGAAGAAAAATAAGTTAGAGAAATTCGCTCGGGCTAGTACGGCACCGTGTGCAAGCCACGCCTCTCAGGTTAGGGCGTGACAATTACAAAGGCAGTCGTTCTACCGATAAGACTTCACGAGAAGTTATGGAGTTGTTCCCTTATTTGGTTGGATGTTTCTATAATCAACTTTTCTTTAAGTAGAAGGAATTAACGATTCAAAATATTAAAGGGCATGAAAACAAAACGTAAGATTTTGCAGTCACTATTTTCACTATTTTGGACTTATGGACCTTTTCTGATATGTGTATTTTTTATTATCAAATTTTAGTTTTGATCGTTACTTTAGGGTTCACTGCTCGATCTTTCAAGTGGTAAGTCCCATATTGTTATTTTTCTTTTCTTTTAGCTTTTTCACTAATCTGAATGATTTTGCAGGATAAGCCTTAGAAGATGATGTGTTAGCCTTGGAAGATGATGCAGGGGAATCAAAAGTGTGGCTGATCATATTTGTACTCAGGCGTTTGCTGCATTAGTTAGCCATCAGTTTAGATAAATAGTATTTCACTTTTTTGTGAATTTCTATATCAAGTCAATCCTACGTGGGTGGCTAGATAAATAGTAGAGAATGAGTTTTTTTTTTAATCTCTGAAGACACTGCTTATTCTACATAGTGCGAACCAACTAGGATATCCATGTTACACTGTGGTATAAATAGTATAGAATGGGGTTTTTATCTTTTGAAGAAGAAATGATTAATCTCATATTAAAGTTCGATTTTAATGGGATGTCACAATTACTCTACCTGCGTGCCCATTTGACTCGTGATGGGCGTTTGATCATTCCAAGTCGATATTGCAGTCTTCACATTGTCGACCCAACCTTTTTTTTCAATAATTACACTTTTGATAAAATTACACAGAAACCCTCAAATAATACTGATAGGTTTCTTTTATTCCTTTTATGGACAAGAGTTTCCCTCGATATAAAGAATAAACTTGACCCGACCAGTCGTTTTTAAAATTTACGTTCCGATCCCCTATTAACTTCTTCCCCTAAGTTTATTTCTTCTATTTTGGTTTGTCGGGACATTCGGTGTTGGGTTTCGGAAGTTTTGGACACTTAGTCCCTAAATGAGAGCTTAAGTTTTAGAAAGTGGTCCGTAGTCGGAACAGTGTGATGACGACCTCAGAATGAAAATTCGATAGTTCCATTAGCTCTGTTAGGTGATTTCGGGATTGGGGGAGCGCGTTCGGAATGCATTTTGGAAGTCCGTAGTTCATTTAGGCTCGAAATGTCGAAGTTCGAATTTTTGAAGTTTCCGGTCCAATAATGAGTTTTTTATCCGAGGGTCAGAATGGAACTCCGGAAGTTGAAGTAGCTTCGACATGTCATTTGCGATGTTTGTGTAAAATTTCCGCTCATTTGAACGTATATTGGATAGGTTTTTGATCGAAAGTGTAATCTTATAAAATTTGAAGTTCTTAGGCCTCAAATCTTTGATTAATTCGGATTTTCGACATTATTTTAGGTGGTTTAAGGATTGGTACAAGTTTAAATGACGTTATGGGATATGTCCATACGTATAGTTGAGGTCCCGGGGGCCTCGAATATGTGTCAGATGCTCAGCGGAGCATTTTGGAGTTTTGAAAAGTTGCAGAAATCCTACAGCAGTTGCAGGTTCCATTTCCTTCTTCACGTTTACGACGCTCCTATCGCGTTCGTGTAGCTCTGACCTTCTTCTTCTATGCGTTCGCGTCCTCCTCAACTCGTTCGCATAGAGTAATTCTGGAGGAGGACCAGTTTCCTCATCGCGTTCGCAAAGCTTCACGTTCTCTTCAGTCGCGTTCGCGTCTAGGCCATTGTGTCCGCATAACTTTATTTGACTCTGAACTTGACCTGTTCGCATTAGCCTTGACCGCTCGCGTAGCTTAGTGAGCCTAGGTCATCGCATTCGTGTTCTTCTTCTAGCGATCGGGAAGGGCATTTTTGGTAGCTTTATCTCTTCTTCTTTGCGAACGTGACCTTACTTCTGCGTTCGCGATGCATAATGGGCCTGGGCAGTTATTAACATTTCAAAACCGAGGGTTAGCCATTTTTATCAAAACCCAAGCTTGGGAGCTCGGATTTGGGAGAAATTTTGGAGATTTTTCGAGGCCAACTACTGGGTAATGATTCTTTACTCCCTTATGATTAAAACCCAGTAATCTAATTACGACTTCATCCTTAATTTCGAATTTTTGAATGAAAATAGGGAAACTTCATAGACCAAACTATTGAGTTTTTAGTGGGTGTTTCACCTCAGATTTGGAAGATGTTTGTATGGTTAGACTCGAGAGAGTATAAGGGTTCTGAATATTTGAAAAATTATTCCATTTCGAGACATTGGCCTGAGGGGTGTTTTGGTCATTTCACCTAATTTCACGCCTTAGCTTTGAATTAAATAGTAGAATCACTTGCTTGTGATGTTATTTATGATATGTAATTGAATTGAATAGATTTGGGCCATTTAAAGTCGGATACTTGTGGCAAAGGCTTGGTTTCTAGTTGATTTTTGGTCGGTTCGAGGTAAGTGGCTTGTTTAAACTTGTGTGGGAGGGACTTTCCCCTTAGGATATGATATCTGGTAATTGAATGCCTTGTAGGTGAGGTGAAGAGCGCGTACTAGAGCTAATTGTTAGAAACCCAATTTTAATTAAAGTATTTAAAGTGAGTTTCTTTTCTTGAATGTTTTACTCAATTGCAAACTTATCCTGTGTTAGCTTAGAGAAGTATGTTTAGTTGACTTACCTGCCTATTTGCTTAAACAGCTTTATTTGTATTTCGTGAGGCATGTTAGGCTAGAATTTATTGCTGCTTGTTATGAGTTGAGCATTTATTCTAACATTCTTGAGCTGTTATTGTGTGTTTTAAATTTAGGACTGCGGGACGGCATCCCGGGAGATCCCCTGCACGTGTTATGTTCTGGACTGAGGGTGCGGGATACCAAGAGATCCCTGGCACATGTACATATATATATATATATATATATATATATATATATATATATATATATATATATATATATATATATATATATATATATATATATATATATATATATATATATATATATATATATATATATATATATATATATATATATATATATATATATATATATATATATATATATATATATATATATATATATATATATATATATATATATATATATTGAGGATACCAAGAGATCCCCGTCTTACTTATTGAGGATACCAAGAGATCCTCGGGATACCAAGAGATCCCCGGTTTACTTATTGAGAATACCAAGAGATCCCCGGCTTACTTATGAGGATACCAAGAGATCCTCGGGATACCAAGATATCACCGAATTACTTATTAAGGATACTAAGAGATCCTCGGGATACCAAGAGATCACCGAATTACTTATTGAGTATACTAAGAGATCCTCGGGATACCACCCTCGTGTATATGGCAAGGATACCAAGAGTTACTCATTTATTATGTTTAAGCTTAGTAGGTCCCTGAAATTTCTCGTCACTACCCGACCGAGGTTAGGCTTGGAACTTACTGAGTACCGATGCGGTGTACTCATGCCCCTTCTGCACATGTTTTTCATGTGCAGACCCAGGTACATCCACCCAGGCGTATCACTCTCGAGGCGGAGAGATCTAGCTGAGACTTCGTGGTACTTCTACCGCGTCCGCAGACCAGGATTCTCTATCTTATTCCAGCTTTAGTAGATAGTCTTTCCTTTCTTTCAGTTGTTTAGGCGTTCTAGAGTTAGAGCAGTGTATTACTCTTCTATTAGCCTGTTTCTCCCGTTAGTTTCCGAGTTTTGGGATGTTGTTATAGATTTTCTATGATGATTGAGTTTTATATGACGAGCGACACTTATATAGAGTTTCTTTTACGGTTCTTCAAGCATAATTATTTATTTTCCGCAAGTTTAATTTGTATTTTCTGCATTGTTAGGTTTACCTAGTCGTAAGGAAGGACTAGGTAGCGTTGCGGCTTTTCATGGTGGGTGAACTGGGGTCGTGACAAGTTGGTATCAGAGCTCTAGGTTTATAGGAGTCACGGAACGTATGCCGGTTTATTAAAGTCTCGCTGATCCGTACAGAGACGTGTGTACTTATCTAAGAGAGGCTATGTAACCATTAAGAAAATTTCCATTTCATTTGGTTCCCTATCGTGCGAGATTTTGACGTCACAATTCTAAACCTTTGTCTTCCATTCTCTCACAATTCGGAGAACATGTGCTACCAAAGACGATATCATACACCTGCGCCCCCCGACTACAGCCGTCAGAAGCCGGGGCCGGGGCATAGGCCGTGAACACGCACGTGGGGCAGCCAGAGAACCTGTACGAGCTTCCGGTGAGGTACCGCCAGCAGATCCAGCCGGAGTGTAACCACCTGGCATGCCTACAGCTACTACTCCAGCCCTTCAGGAGACTTTGGCACAGTTCCTTAGAATGTTGAGTATATTGATTCACGCGGGATTGATTCAGGTTGTACCGACTACTTCATAGATCGTTGAGGGACCCAGACTCCCTCCACCCCCACTCCAGAGTAGTGAGTTCCCATTGGTCAGGTTCCAGGTGTCATGGCGACACAGCCTATGGTCCCAGTTCAGCGGGTGGTGTGGACCCCTTGCCAAGTAGGGGACATGTGGGTCCAGGAGAGATTGAGGTCAGAAGGGAGAGTACAGATGAGTAAGTAGACCTCGTAGATTGGGGAGACCTGCTGGCCCATATTTTGGAGGAATATTACGGCATGGTAGAGGTTTTGCGGGCTAGCCAGCTCAACTTGACTCTTAGATTATACACAGGGTTTCAAGTGTTTAGTGGTCTTGGAATACTCGTGCTCCACAATTCCCACTGCCACGACCTCCCAGAGCTTGGTTTGAGTGTGGTGACACCAGCCATGTGGTGAGGGATTGGTCTATACATTAGAGGAATGCACCTCCACAGACTTCTAAGCCACGGCGTGCCCCGCAGAGTTCTCAGACTATGGTTATAGTCCCAGTTGCCACCCCACCTTCCCAACTAACCAGAGAGGAAGGCCAGGCCAGATACTATGCCCTTTTTGCTTGTACCGATGTTTTTGCCTCTGATTCTGTCATCACAGTTATTGTCATGGTTTGTTATAGAGGTGTTCCGATTCTATTCAATCTAGACTCCACTTATTCTTATGTGTCTTCTTATTTTGCTCCGCATTTGGGATTTCCTTGAGTTTTCCTATTTATGTTTCCACTGTTGTGGGAGATTCTCCTATTGTGGACAGCATTTATCGGTAATTTTTGGTTACTATTCATGGTTTTGAGGCTAGAGAGGATTTATTGTTACTCAGCATGGTTGATTTTGATATTATCTTGGGCATGGACTGATTGTCGCCCCATTATGCTATTCTTGATTGTAATGCCAAGACCGTGACGCTGGTTATTCCAGGTATTCCGCGTGTTGAGTGGAGTAGTACCTTAGATCTCATTCCCAATAGAGTTATCTCTTTCCTTAAAGCTCAGTGCATGGTTGAGAAGAGGTCTGCCGCATATTTAGCTTATGTGAGAGATATCAGTGTTAATATCCCTTCTGTTCATTCAGTCCCAGTGGTACAGGATTATCCTGATGTGTTTTCAGTTGATCTTCCGGGCATGCCGCCCGATAGAGATATTGATTTTGGCATTGAATTGTTACCGGGCACTCATCCCATTTCCATTCCTCCCTACTGTATGGCTCCTCCTGAGTTGAAAAAGTTGAAGGATCAATTACAGGAATAGCTTGATAAGGGTTTTTTTCGACCCAATGTTTCACCTGGGATGCTACTGTCTTGTTTGTGAAGAAAAAGGATGGTTCTATGCGGATGTGTATCAATTATCTCTAGGTGAATAAGGTCATAGTGAAGAACTGTTATCCTTTACCTCGTATTGGTGATCTATTTGACCGGCTTCAGGGCACACATGTATTTTCTAAGATTGATTTGTGCTCAAGTTACCATCAGTTGAAGATCCGGGAGCCAGACATCCCAAAGACTGCCTTCACGACTTGGTATGGTCATTACGAGTTCCTTGTTATGTCATTCGTGCTGACCAATGCCCACCAGCATTTATGGATTTGATGCATAGTGTGTTCAAACCATATCTCGACTCGTTCGTCATTGTTTTGATAGGTGATATTTTTGTATGCTCCCGGAGACTGGAAGATCATGAGCAGCAACCAATTTTGATATTGCTTACTGCTTCGGGGTCTTATACAGTTTCTTGTGTTTCCTCATGGGTTAGCCTAGGAGTGGTGTTGATGCAGGACGGTAGGGTGATTGCCTATGCGTGCAGACAGTTGAAGATACATGAGAAGAATTACCCTGTCCACAACCGTTAGTTAGAAGCTATTGTTCTTGCCCTGAAGATCTGGCATCATTATTTGTACGGTGTACCTTATGAGATTTATACTGACCATGGGAGTTTGCAACACTTGTTCAAGCCACAATGATCTACATTTGCGTCAGATAAGGTGGTTAGAGTTACTGAAGGATTATGATGATACTATTATGTATCACCCGGACAAGGCCAATGTGGTAGCGGATGCCTTGAGTTGCAGGGTGAATAGTTTGGGGAGTTTGGCATATTTACCAGCTTCTGAGATGCCACTGGTGATGGATGTTCAGGCCTTAGCCAGTCAGTTTGTGAGATTGGATCTTTCGGAGCCCAGTCGGGACCTAGCTTGTGTGGTTTCTCGGTTTTCCTTATTCGATCGTATCAGGGAGCGGCAGTATGATGACCCTCACTTACTTGTCCTCAGGGACACGGTTCAGCATGGCGATGCCATAGATGTGATCATTGGAGATGACGGGGTATTAAGGATTCAGGGTCGGATTTATGTGCCTAATGTTGATAGGCTTTGGGAGTTAATTTTAGCATAGGCCCATTGTTCTCAGTATTCCATCCATCAGGGTGCTGCAAAGATGTATCAAGAATTGAGGCAGCACTATTGGTGGAGGCGGATGAAGAAGGATATAGTTTGATATGTAGCTAGACGCCTCAACTATTAGCAGCAGAAGTATGAACACCAGAGATCGAGTGGGTTGCTTCAGCAGATAGAGATTCCAGAGTGGAAATTGGAGAGGATCATCATGGATTTTATAGTTGGTCTCCCTCAGACTACGAAGAAGTTTGATTCCATTCGGGTGATTGTGGATTGGCTGACCAAGTCTGCTCAATTTATCCCTATGTGTACTACTTATTCATCGAAGCGGTTGGCAGAGATTTATATCCAGAGATCATTCATCTGCATGGAATTCCAGTTTCTATTATTTAAGATAGAGGTACTCAGTTTACATCACGGTTCTGTAGGGTCTTCCAGTAGGAGTTGGGTACTTTAGTGGAGTTCAACACAACATTTCACCCCTAGATGGACGGACAGTCCGAGTGCACTATTCAGATTTTTGAGGATATGTTTTGTGTATGTGTGATTGAGTTTGGAGGGTCTTTGGATCAGTTCTTGCCATAGGCGGAGTTTGTGTACAACAACAGTTATTAGTCCTGCATTCTGATGGCGCCGTATGAGGCTTTATATGGTAGGAGGTGCAGATCTCCGGTGGGTTGGTCTGAGCCGGATGAGGCCAGGCTATTGGGAACAGAGTCGGTTCAAGATGCATTGGAGAAGGTCAAGGTGATTCACGATAGACTCTGTACATCCCAGTCCAGACAGAAGAGTTATGTGGACCGGAAGGTTTGTGATGTTTCATATATGGTCTAAGAGCGGGTTCTGATTTGGGTTTCACCTATGAAGGGCGTTATGAGATTTGGGAAGAAAGAGAAGTTGAGTATGAGGTTTATTGCCCCATTTGAGATTTTGAGGCGAGTTGGGGAGGTTGCTAATGAACTTGCCTTACCTCCCAGTTTGGACGGGGTTCATCCGGTATTTCATGTTTCGATGCTTCGGAGGTATCACGGTGACCCGTCATACGTGTTGGATTTCAGTTCAGTCCAGTTTGACAAGGATCTATCCTATGTTGAGGAGCCAGTGGCTATATTGGACATGCAACTCAGAAAGTTGAGATTTGCTACTTGGCGAGATTTCCGGTGGGCATGGGTTTCTGGAAGATATACTTCAATGGATCCATTTTTTATATGGTTAAGTAGTGTAGGCACAGAAATAATGCCTCAACTTCTGACCTACCCAAGTCATGGCATAACAGGTGCTCTCTAATAGAGAATACCGGGCCTCGTACGGGGTGAACTTCTTATTGAGATAGTAAATGGCTTTCTCCTTTCTCCCCGTCTCATCGTGTTATCCTAGAACACAAACGAATGCTTCATCCAATACTGCAAGGTAAAGCAGCAGAGGTCTACCTAGTTTGGGCGAAACCAGAACCGATGGCATTGGTAGGTATTCCTTGATTCTGTCAAAAGTTTTTTGAAAATCATCTGTCTATTTGGCAGCAGCGTCTTTCTTCAAAATTTTAAAGATGGGATCGCAAATGATAGTAGACTGAGATATGAACCGGCTGATATAGTTGAGTCTCCCCAAGAAACGTATTGTATTTTTCTTGCTTTTCGGTGGTGGCAATTCTTGAATGGCCTTAACCTTTGATGGATCCAGTTCTATTCCTCAGCGACTCACGATGAACACTGGTAGCTTTCCCGCAGGAACCCTGAATGTACACTTGGCGGGACTCAACTTTATATTGTACCTTCTTAGTCCGTTGAAGAACTTTCTGAGATCTTCCATGTGGTCAGTGTCTTTCTTGGATTTGATGATGACATCATTTACATATACCTCGATCTCTTTCTGTATCATGTCATGAAAGATAGTAGTCATGTCCCTCATGTAGGTGGCCCCAACATTCTTTAACCCAAACGGCATCATCTTGTAACAATACATTCCCCACAGCGTAATGAAGGCCATTTTCTCTGCGTCTTCCTCGTCCATCCATATCTGATGATACCTAGAAAAACAATCAACGAATGACTGTAGTTCGTGCATAGCGCAGTTGTCAATAAGAATGTGTATGTTTGGCAAACGGAAGTCATCTTTACGACTGGCCCGATTGAGATCCCGGTAGTCGACACAGACTCTAACCTTCCCATCTCTCTTTGACACTGGAACAATATTGACTAACTATGTTGGATACTCTACTACCTTGAGAACTTTGGCTTTGACTTGTTTGGTAACTTCTTCCTTGATCTTCAAACTCATATCGGGTTTGCATTTTCTGAGCTTCTGCTTTACCGGCGGACATGTTTGATCTGTTGGCAGTTTGTCAGCCACAATGGATGTTCTGCGAGTAGTCATGTCATCAAACGACCAGGTGAATATGTCCTCATATTCCCTTATAAATGACATGTACTCTTGCTTTTCAAATGATGACAGGGGAACACTGATGCGCGTTTCTTTAACATTCTCTGTATCTCCCAAGTTGACAACCTCAGTTTCATCCAAGTTAGACTTGGGCTTATTCTTAAACTTCTCAACCTCTTTAACGACCTCTTCTGGTATATCTTCCTCTTCAAAATCTATATCCATTTTTTGCGCTGTCTCATTGCAAGTCACAATTGTCGGTTCATCATCAAGATAATTAATAGTAATGTTGTGTAAATAAAGAAAATGATAGAGAAAATAATAGAGCAAGATATATAAGAAACCTAAATGCTTTGATAAATTCCATAATTGTTTTGAACATCGTAGCTCTTTTTGAATTAAAGAAAAAAATATGGAAAGGAAATCAACTAGCAAAAAGTAAAATGTAATGCATGGTGCTTTGTTCAGCCTGGCTACCCCGAAACTCTCGGGGCCCTGGTGGTTCTGATGGACCAATTATTGAGGCGTTCTCCTCTGTTCACAGCTTGTATGGAAGGTCCTTCCTCCCCTTCCTCCTTGAAAAAAACACAACAGTCGATATCATTATTCTTCAGAACTAGATTCTTTATTGCTGCCAATGCTTCCTCTTCTTCCGACCCATATATGGTATCTGCCGTTGGAAAGTCTGATCCAGACGAGGTATCAGATGCTCTAGTGTATAGTAGGGATTGCGCCATGGTGTCGACCAGTGGTTGAACTCCTCCCAATTATATTCATACCCCAAACCAAAAGTGGTACCATGTTTCTTCAGGTTGATTGGTTTGGCAATTCCTTGGAGGTTTCTGTCAAGTCCATTTCCAAGCTCATATCCATACCAATTCAAGATACTCTCAATCTTGTTATCCCACCATTTATCTTTGTCCACATCATTGACCCGCTCGATATGATGGCAGGTTTTTTCGCCTATCATCCTCATTTCTCTAATTATCGGGACGGTATGCCGACTATATATGGTGTTGCTACCATCGCCATGAATAATCACCTCTTGATGATTCCACTCGAACTTCACTGCCTGGTGCATAGTTGACACTACAGCTCCGGCGGCATAAACCCAGGGCTGCCCTAATAGCAAGGTGTAAGATGTTGGGATGTCTATCACCTAAAAATCAACGTCGAACCAAATGGGCCCCATTTGCAGGCATCAACTGATTTCCCAATAGTGGATCTTTGGGACCCATCAAAGGCTTGGACATTGATGGCCCCATATTTGATCTCATGCAAGATCTTCCCCAATGTTCTAAGAGTTATCAATGGACATATGTTGAGGCTGGATCCTCCATCAATCAGGACTCTAGTAAAGAAATAATCCTCGCATTGCGTGATGATGTGCAGTGACTTGTTATGACTCGGCCCTTTCGGTGGACACTCATCTTCGTGGAAGGTGATTTTATGACTCTCCAATACTTTCCTTACCATGTTTGTCGTTTCTCCTCCAGTTATGTTTCTGGGCACAAATGCCTCACTCAGTATCTTCATCAAGGCATACTTGTGCGCATCGAAGCTCTGCAGAAGAGCTATGATGGAAATATGTGCCGGTGTTTTATTTAGTTGTTCAGCGATCGAGTATTCTTTTGCATGTATCTTCCTCCAAAGATCATCGGGCCTAGTTTCAATAGGTCGTCTAGAGGCTTGCTTACTGGACTCAACTAGGTGTTCTGGAGTGTAAACTCTGCCGGTTCTGGTCATACCCTGCGCATCAATTGCTTCTCCAAATTTGGTTTTCCTTCTTATTTCGGCTGTGTAATCCCATGGTATGGCATTTGAGTGAAATAGTGTTATGTCCAGCATTGCTACCAGAATGGGCATCCTCGAGGTAACACATCAACTTCAAATAGTACAGGTGCTTTTGGAATTCCAAACTCGACCTCAATTGGCCCGGGCGCCTTCGAAAAAGAAGGTGCTTCAAACTCGAGTGGCATAGACCTGTTTACATCATCGCCCCCGGAGGGCTAGTTCTGGACAACAATCGGGTTAAGTATGACTGCTGGCTTCTTTGGCTCATCACCCTCAGCAATCAATCCTATCGACCCCCTGGGGTCCCAGTCATCTTCGATCTCGATCATGTGAACGCCTCCACCCTTGTGGTCAGGCTGAGGGTTATTTCAAATATTAGGAGAAGTTTCCTTTAATATGATGATCTTATTGTCGATCAGGGTTTGAATCACGTCCTTGAGTGAGCGATAGTCATCAATGGTATGCCCCTTCATGCCGGAATGGTACGCAAAAGTTTTATTTGGATTGACCCATTGGGAAGGATTTTCTAGAGATAAGGCAGAGATAAGGGTGACTTAACCAGCAGTTTTAAGTCTTTCATGCAGCTGGCCAATTGGTTCGGCAATAGCTGTGTATTGTTTGGGAGGTTTGCAGTCAATATTCGGTCTAGGTCTAGGGAAATTTTTGCGAGAGGGAGGTGATTAGTAGTGAGAGGGTTGAGCATTATAAGCTTGGTAGACAGGTGCAGGTTGAGAGTATCTGGGCGAAGTGGGCTGATATGTGGGAGGTGGAGATGATTGGTAAACAAGTGGTGCATTTTGGTAGGAGGGTATGGGTGCTTAATAATTAGGGGTAGACTGATATGTTAGTAGAGGTTATGGATAAGTGTGGTAATTTATTGGGGATTTTGTTCTCTGCGCGACCATCACGGCACTCACATCCTTCTTCTTGGACGTGCCACCAGACTGTAAAGCCTTGTTGGTGGCCTCAATGTTTCAAGATTTGTAACCATACTCTTAATGCTTTCCTCAATTCCTTCCCCCAGTTTGATAATATAGGAGAATTTATGGCCCTCGATCAGTATCAACCTCTTATAATATTATGGATCCTGAGCCCGGACAAAGAATCAGTTCATCCATTCCTCTTCTATGGCCGGTCGGACCTTAGCACATCTCCAATGAGTAGCATACTCGCGGAATTTCTCGGTAGGCTTCTCCTTCAAATTTTGGATGTAGAATATGTCTGGTGCATTCTCTGTATTGAATCAAAACCTGTCTACGAAGTCGGACGCCATAACTACCTAGATTGTCCATTTCTTGGGGTTTTGGCTGATGTACCAAGATGGAGTATCACCTTTCAGATTTCTCATAAAGAGCTTCATACGGATCTTCTCATCCTTTCCGACTCCGACCAGTTTATCGCAGTATGTTCTCAAATGGACTATGGGATCTCCAGTGCCATCGAACATTTCGAACTTGGGAGGTTTGTACCCTTCAGGAAGTTCAACATCTGGTTGAATGCAAAGGTCCTCGTAGTTCAGCCCTTCAATACTTTTGTTTCCTTCGACACCCTGGACTCGGCTGGTCAACTTCTTGCGTTCTGCGACCAGGTTCCTGATAAGAGAGTCTTTGTCATCAAACTTGGATGTGCTTGAGATTAGTTGGGTGTAGTGCGGTATGGTTTCCACATATATAGGGGGTGAGGATCATTTGTGGTGTTTAGCAGTTCAGGAATGAGCAATTGAGGGTTATTGGAAGGTGGCATGTGTTGCAATGTTGAGTGTGAGTGGGTTGTTTTTGTAGTTGTGGGGTGTCCTATGGAGGTTCGGGATTTTGGGTGTTGGGAAAGTTGATATCGGGAGTGGTGAGGGACAATGACAAGTTGGCCAAATTCCGAACTTGATCCAGTTCTTCTCGGAACTTCAATAATTTCTTCTCAAGTTGGGCGGCGCATTCCTTGGAAATCTGGACACCCTAAGTAACCTCTGTTTGTTCACCTGAGTTCTTTTTTCTGATGTTGTTCACGTATTCCATTTTATCCTTGTTCTTATTTTTTATAGGACTTGGAGGAAGAAGAGGTGGAGGGCCCTTGGATCTCGTGGAGTATGATGATGATTCCAGAGTGCACGAACTAACCTTAGGGGAGGGGAATAATAAATAAAAGAAAAACAAAAAAGGTAACAAGTTAGTGCGGGTTATAAAAAGAAAATGTTGCAATATTTAAACACATTGTGTAAGAATATAAATCATGTCCTAATTTGGGTGCTTCGTTGTGTCTTAGGTAGGCCTAGAGACAAATAGTTTTGGAGAATTATAATGCTAAATGCCTCACTTTATTGATAAAAATAAGACGAATCCAAAAACGATACTAAATAACGGAAAGTAAAATATCACTAATGGCCATTGGCCTTATTACATTAAAACGAAAAGAAAAGACTCCTAACTACTTGGTCCGGGAAGGACCTTCCCCAGACTCGGCATTTTATCCCCATCGAACAGCTTCACTAGCTCGAGCAGGCCTAGCAGCAAATAAGCTCGGGCTAGATGTCCACCCGCATTTCCCTTAGCATTTTGACAGTCTTCAATCCTCTTGATGAACTTCCCTTCCAGCTCCACTAGTCCTTGCTCCAAATACCCAGTCGCTTGTTGGAGCTCACATCCATATCTTTCCATTCTTCAATCAACTTCTGATGCGCATCTTGTATTTTTTTGTGCTCGCTTTCACATTCCCGAATTCTCTTGCCCAGCTGGTTGTACTTAACCAGTGCTTCAGCTTTTTCATCAATGATCTTGTGACCTCGAATGAACCCGGGCTGACTCGAAGCATTGTAATTTTTTTCCAACCAACCTTAATAATGTGGTGCACAGCCGGCGTGATACCTGTCTGGCTCAATAGAATCTTTCCCCAAAATGATTTTGCATTGCCACATGTGCTGAGCTTGGCACTTGTGAGGGCTATCATCTTCCTGGAAGTCAGCCTTGAAGAGGCTCATTTTGTCAACACTTGGTATGACTTGCTTTCTTCCTGCCTGCCTCATGACTCAGAGAGGGACATAGGGATAAGTTCCCCTCAGACCAATGAGTATGAGAAATGGTGCATCTCGGGACCGAACAATGAATTCTTCCGTAGGGAACCACTCGAACAACCATTGCACCCGATATTCTTTTAAATTTTTAAATAATCTACACATCCTCCAGCGTCCTCTGGCTGAGTGAAAATGTTAGGCATATGATTCATACGCCTTGGCTTATGGAAGGCGATGCGATCATCCCAGTCTCTGCACAGAATCTCTTGCCGGCATTCACCTTTCTGGAGGTGTTCCATGAGCCAGAGCTGAAGTAATAAGTTGCAACCCTCAAAGTGATTGGCACCTCATTGACAGCTGTCTAGGGCTCGGTATATCTCAGCAACGATCATAGGTACTATGCTAAAAGGCTGCCCGCCAATTCCTTCCATCAAGGTTTTGGTTACAATGGCTAGTCTGGTGTGGATCCTAGCCTTCTTTATGGTGAACACTATCATCCCCAAAAAGCATAACATAAAGACGAAGACCCTCCTGTGGATATGCCCCAATGAGGTAAGGGTAAATTCATCTGGGTAAGTGCGATATGACTTTCTATGGTCGTACCTCTCGTACAAATAGCCGAATGAAATGTAGGACTCCTTCAAACAGGTTAAGTCTGGGTTTTTCTTTAGTCCCATTATCTTGAGGAAACCCCTACCCTTGCGATTTTCTAGCATAAGAAAACCCGGCATCTCCCAAGGAATACCAGCTAACCCTCTTATTTCCTCCAGCAAAAGAGTCATTTCTAGAAGAGAAGATGAATTCCTAAATACTTGCGACGAGGGTCTGATCACTGGAGTAGAGGTCTTTCTACCAGCATAGCAGCCTTGGGTGAATGTTGGTTACCATGCCAATCTGGGAACTTCGTGCGTCATTTTCTGCAAAACAAAGTGTTAGGCTGTTATCCCACCAGACTAGACTATTTACACCAATAATTAGCATAGAAAGAATTTAGTTCTCCAAATAAATGCATAGAATATGGTTGCGTCCGTTTGGGTTTCAAGGAAACCCGGTGGACTTTGGACAAGGCTAACTTAAGGAGTCATTATGCAAACAACATAACTGACTCGGCTAGATTTGACTATGATGCATGCACAATTGAACAGAGTAGGGTTTCTATAGAGTATTAGACTGGTACCCTAGAGAACACAACTCAAGAGGAAAAGGCACAGAACCTACGACTGCACCGCTGATCGACTAGTTTTATCACAAATATGCCTTTGCCAAATTTAGGGGGTGATAATATTGGAAGAGTGCAACCACTCATTATAAGCGTTGCTATGATATTTGTTTGGAACGAGTGGAATACGATGTTGAAGATGCAATTACAAGAATGAAACAAGTTTTCACGTATTTCCACATTCATAAGATAATGATTACAGTAATTGCTCGTAATTACAAGGGTATTGAAGTAAAGCAGTAAAAGAAAGCATTAAAGAAAGGAAATACACAAAAAGACAAGTCAGTTTCATAGTAGAGGAAATAAAGACAGTAAAAAAAGGCAATTAAAGAGATAATGAAGTCACAAGTAGCATGCAATCGTAAAAGCCTAAAGAAAATCCCCAGCAGAGTCGCCATATTGTCGATGCCCCCTTTTTCTATGGCGATCAAGCATACGACATTTGGGAGGACAACTCTATTCCATTTTGAGAATTGGGTTTTGGAGTTGAAGAGTCGCCACCTAATGATTATAGGGCATTAGGACACTTTTAAGAAGAGTTTGAGATGAAGAGACCAGAGTTTGGGTAAGCGCTAGAAATTATCTCGAGGGGAAGGTGTTAGGAACCTCTCAAGGTCCAATAGTATGGTCCCGACCTGTTACAACTGTGGCTTTACATAAACATGTAGACAATTAAGTTCAAATAAAAATTTGCATATAATATTGCAATAAGTTGAAAATTTGAAAGATAAGCGGAGAGGACAGAATTTTATAAAGAAGAAAGATTTAAAGATTAAGAAAAGATAAAAGCAAATAAAGGAAGATGACTATGTTTATGATTAATATGGGTCTCATTAATGCAATATCCTGCAATCACTCCTCCGAAGAAGGGTCGCACATGATATTAGCGCACCGATCATCATGTCCATATTCTACCCTTCCCACCTGTTAAGGTATTAAAGCGCGAAATAGTGTCATTGCTTATTGCATGCTACTACCCGTCCCAATCCTATCAGTCCCAGAGGCATTTGGGACTTCTAGTCCTATTAAAGGGATGAGCTTTGGGCTTTTTCAAAAGTTTAAAGGTTAAAATACTAAGGCGTCAAACAAAACACATAAAACAGTTATGGGAGCACAAAAACAATTAAGGCTCAGATAAACCTCCTTTAATCACAGAAATCATGTAGTTTAGCACGTCTTAAATATACTGATTAGGTCAAAATTATACTTAACGTTAGGAGGGCTTTTTCATCATATATTTTCAGATAAGAAGTCTGTATTAGGCCCGCCTGACTGTAATTTATCGAAGACTGATACACTTATAGCATTTACCCTAACGCTTGCCTAGGTGAAACCTATAGGCATGATGTTTACTGGTTTCAAAAGTAAATAAGTAAACTGACAGAAAGGTTGCCAGTTGTTTAAAAGAATAATACAAGTTATGTAGTTGATAATGCATTACAATTGATAGATTAAACTTAAAATGGGTGAGGCGATTCAGATTTGGTTAATAGTTCATATAGACATGCTTTCTAGACGTTGTTAATTTTAAAACGATTATGAAAGTGCAAAGTTCCTGTATACATGGTATCTTTAATGCAATTGATTATTATTTATACAACCATTTGCCTAATGATAGATGTAAGATGCAGAACCTTAAAGACATGGTCTCTATATGCGTAAGTGCAGAAAACCTATAATCAGGATCTCTAAATAAAGTGCAGAAATGCAGAATCCTGTATTCAGGATTTCTATATGAAGTGCAGATGCAGAACCCTATATTCAGGATTTCTATATGAAGTGCAGAAATGCAGAACCTTATATTTAGGATTTCTATATGAAGTGCAGAAATGAAAGCAGGCTGTGATTACAACAATAAAATACCTAAGATCATGATGTCTACCCGTATGCATACATAAGTGACCCTTCCCTTTCTTTACTAAATCCCATAAGTTATTACAAATTATTACAGACCAAATGAATCAAATAGTAAATAATTACATCATAAATTTAAGATATATTCAAGGAGCCTAATTCAGACTCAAAAACTAACAATATGAGATGAACCAACTTCCCGGATCAGGTTCCAAAGCCTTTCTCTTATCTGGAGTGTGTCAAAGTTGCAAGGAGTTTCAACAACTCCAGGCATTGGTTACACCCAGATATCATTACAAAACTGAATTAGAGTGCAGTGTGGAAGAGCCAGCCCTCCAATATCCAAGTTCAAAGAGAACTCAAGGTCCCAAGGCAGGGCTCGTTAGAGGAGGGCAGAACTTAGAGTCTAAGAGTAAGTGTAAGTGCAATAGAGGGAATTATGAAAAGCCAAGACAGGCTGATGGTCATGACCAGCAACATGGAATGCTAGCACACCTCTGACCATCATGCAGCCATAAATTAGAGGGTTTGGACCTATTGAAGGTTAGGTTTTACACTGAACCGCAACTTGGATGCTGCCAGGCCAAATCTTAACTCAAACAAACATAAGGGAATGGGGATGGGAAACTGAAAGAGCTTAGGACCCAAAGGGTCTAGTTTATATCCATGGACAATAACTTTGTATATTTCCATGTTTTTAAACTATAGCTGAAGCACATAGAGGGGTATAGGGAATAGGATCCATTGCAAGACATAAGCAAGATCTAAGCACATAACCACAATGTTAGATTCTATAGGTAGTAAAGTAAGCATCGACATAAGAACTGGTAAGTAAACACATTAGAGTTGATTCTAGAATTAAACTAGGACATACCAGTTTCAGAAAGAGATAAGCAAAAGAAAGCAGAAGTCTTGTAGACAAGCCACAATATAAGCACTAAGAGAGAATACTTTTTAAGTGTAAGTGCGTGTTCAGAAAGACTACGGGTGTTGGTATGCTTGTGTTTATAAAAGAGCAGGTATTTATATTTTGAAATCAAGTAGGGAATAAGGAAAAGAAATAACCATATACCAACTAGAATCAATTAGTAGTAGAAATTCCTTTAATTAAGGTGTTCAAACTTAAACGACAATGAGCAAAAGTATTTAAGGAAAGAGATCAAGTAAGCATCTTGTGCAAAGTAGGCAATTAGGGGGTAAATACATAGGGGTTTAATTAAGGGAAGAAATCTTAAAATACATGGTTAAATAAATAAGGTAAGAATCAGTCAGTACTCAGTAAATTAAGGAATCAGAGATTTGCAACTATTAGTTCGTGAACAATCGAGTCATAAGGGCTAAGGAAAAGATTTTACTTAATAAGAATCAGTAGCAATCAATTAACCCCCAAAAAAGGATTCTGATTCGAACACAAGAAAGATGTTAACACATATAAAAGGGGTTGTCATGTTAATCAGAGGAGTCTAGTATAGAAAAAATCATACACAAAAGGATTCAAACTCAGTACATGGGTTCAAAGCGAGTTTGAGAAAGTCCAGGGCACAAACAGAACCCTAGTCCAAACACACAAGACCAAACTCGCCAAAAACTCCAAATCCTAGGGTTTTTGACTTGAATCAAAAGTAAAGAAGAGGAAACAAGCAGATACAGTAGGAGATTTAATGCAAACAGAGTTCGAAACACAATAAGAGTAGAAGAAACAATAGAGAAAACTATGCTTAAGCAGGCACAGTAAGAACACTCAATGAACATGGTTGGAAAATGCAGTAGACGAATCATATAAAGTCATAGTGGAAGGAAATTAGCACAACATAGCATGTGAGCCATAGCATAGAAACATAGAATGTGAAAATATAGTAGAAAGACGAACAAAAAATACAGAAAACATGGTAGAAGAACATGTACATAAAAATACATAAGAATATAAAACATACATAACAAAGGAAGAAGAAAAGTCGGATAAGAACTGGAGCATTTTTCAGAAAACCCTAAACAAGAAAAGAGGCGATTTTGAAAGTAAGATTTTATTTTGAAGAAAAATTG
Organism: Nicotiana benthamiana; assembly: GCA_034376525.1. NCBI lineage: Eukaryota > Viridiplantae > Streptophyta > Magnoliopsida > Solanales > Solanaceae > Nicotiana > Nicotiana benthamiana. Next base: position 66,742,516 of record CM067334.1, on the reverse strand, counting down.
GGCAAACCTTTTAAAAACTCAAGATAAATCATGAATACACACAAATATGGAGATAATCGGAGAAGAACCTCGATAGTTAGGGTTTCAGATGAACCCTAGAATGAGAAAGGCTTCGAAAATATCTGGTCTAAGTCGGATAAGACTGGAAATAGGCTCAGAAGGCTAAGGTATGCCGGAGCCAAGCTAGAGATGGCCGGATACCATAAGTCGGCAGAGATCTGGGTGGAGACCTTTGAGGTCTAGCCTCAAACCTTCGAATACCAAGCACACAAGAACGACAGGAGGTGAGTATGAGGGTTTCACGGCCTGAGAAGCCATAGAAACGGGCGAGAATCGAAAGGATTAGGGTGAGATTGAGTAGCGGCGATTAGGGTTTGCAGAGAGAATGAGAGAGGAGTGGATTCAAGGGTGGTGGGTAGAGATAAATGAACTAGGTTTGGGGGGTCTGGTAAATGAAAAAGGAAAGGGTGTATTTGGGCAGTTGATATTTTTAATCAACGGCTATGATTAAATGTCAGGTCCGGGCGGGTTATTTAATTGGGTCAGCGGCGGATAATTGGGTCAGCTTATTAGTAATCGAAATTGGGTTGATTATGGCTATAACTGAAATACAAAATGGGCTGCAATTTAAACAAAATGATGTCTCGTGTGATTTTCAATAAAATCATCGGGGTTGGTGATTCTAACTCAGATTAGGTTAATATATATAAATAAATTATTGGTTTTATCATTTAATTAGTACTTCGAGAGGAAATTTGGGAAAAATTGTAGAAATTTCATAAATTATAATTTGGAGATTTAAAGGTCAAGTTGTGATCGGTTTTGATTAATTTTGGTATGGTTGAACTCGTTATCGAGTGGGTATTCAGATTTTATGACTTTTACCCCGGGGCACAACTTTTGAGTTGACTTTTTGACTTTTGACTTGAAGCTTAGTATTTTCTTATGGATTCCTTTGGTTCGTGTTGATTGTATCAAATTGTTTGTGGCTGAATATGAGACATTCAGAGACCGATTTGCGAGGCAAATGGTGTTGGAGTAGAGATTACTCGGCTTGATGTAAGTAACAATTCTAAATCTGGTCATGAGGGTATGAAAAACTTGATTTTTGTGTTATGTGATTGTTTTGGAAGTGATGCACTAGGTGACGGTCATGTGGGCGCGTACCATGGGAATTGATACTGGGTCCATTCCGTAAAACTGTAAAGTTGAATGAACTTGTTGTTAGCTATACGCTCTCCATGAGTTATAGAAATTTGATTGTAGATCATGTTAGAAATCATATTTAGGCTATGTGTTGGTACTGCTGGGACCCACATAGGTTGTGTTACTTGTTGAATTACCTGCTAAATGCTATTTGGACTCAATCTCATTCATTACTCGCATATCATATCTCTGTCTCTATTATTCTTGTTGATTCTTCATATTATTGTTGTTTTTGGCTATTTTCCTAATTTTTAAGAGCCCGAGATACTAGAGAGATTAATGAGTGAGTGAGACCGACGACCTGATTGTGAGGACATTTATGGGATCGAACTTCACGCCGCAATATGTTTCATTAATTCATGACATGATTGGATTGATATAACGCTTGGGATGTAGGAGCCGTTCCGGAGTCTGTACACACCTCCGGTGAGCGCAGGTACCTTCTGAATGTAAGTGTTGAGTGCCGAGTGCTGAGAGACCATCAGATTTTTCTATGTCTTAAAAATGAGGCAAGCCTCTAAATTTATAGACAAAGGAAATGTGAGATGGAGAGGTACAATCCAAGGTGTGCCTCTTCCATTTCTCATTCACACCCTTTAAAGAAAACACGCAACATTACTTATCATTCTATCACAACCTTTTTGGTAGCACATCGGCTTTCATAATTCATACTCTGTATACACTTCTTAAAATTGAAATCTAGTGTGAGACCAATTGACAAATTCACAAAGCCGTATTTAACAGACTACAGCCAAATGGAATAATAAAATATTTTGCAGTTAAAAATATCAAATAATGAATTCAAGAGTATAATGTGGTTCTTAACTATTAATTGAAACTCTTTAACGAGGAAGATAATTTTATAGCGATAAATAAAAGGTAGGAGAACCATAAATTTGTTTACCCTAAGAAATTGAATTATAAATTTAGAAACTTGTAAATAAGATTTACTGTAGAGTTAATGTCACAATATAAGGAAATGATGAAGCTTTATTACAAATTTAAAAGGTGAGAAAACAAGTACAAAGATATAATGATGTTTTTAAAAGTTACTCCTAATTACAATTTTATTAAGCATGCACTGCATTTATGAAGGATAGAAAATTAATGAACATCTTAAACTATCAAATAAGTTTACACGTACCTTTTATTTTGATAGTTGAAAAGAAAATTTTAGTGATGAATTAAACTATAAATATTGATATTATTGAATTTGTCTTTAGACAATTTTGACTTTTCTAAGAAAATCTTCAAACTTTAAAAAAAAAGTATTTCTCATCAATAATTAGAGAAATTAGAATAACCTGAAGTAGGAGAGTGGTCACCTTTTTTTGGGATATTTTTCATTAGTTATCATGTTTATTTGTAAGAAATAAACTATAATATAGAAGAAACATTAAATACCTTCTTTTAAAGATTAACTAGCATTAAACTAATCCTGAAATTGATAAATTTAATAAATTCAGTTTAACAGAAATAACTATATCAATTACTAGGATATATTGATTTTGTAGCCAATTTACCCCCCTCTTCTTTTACATTTGAACGAAATTATAAATCGCGTTTGAGACTTGTAATTGTGTAGCGAATGCGACTTATAGGTCGCAGTTAAAATACGACTTATGAATCGCATCGGTGAATGCGACTTATAACTGGAATTTTTCCTAAGCTCCTGAACTTGGGATTCGACTTCATCTGATGCTTAGCTTCTCTCGTCCGACCCTCGGCCTCCGGCGAATTCGACTGGTAAATTACTCTCTCTCTATCTCTATCTCATTAGTATTTGAAACCGAAAAATCCTCAGTGATTTTTGAAAAGTTAATAATTTTGTGCCGATATTGTTCAATAAATTTTGGTACTACTAATTTTCCGAATTCAACCGGCTTCACTGTTTCGGTTAACTTTTGCTACTGCTGGTACTACTGAATAATGAATGTTGGCTTTGCTTTCTGTACATTTTTCAGTTTTATTTGTCCAATTGAGGTTCATGTCAGTGCTTTATTTTTATTTTTTTTTATTTTATTTTTATTTTTTGAGTGATGTATTGAACATTAGAAGTATTCAAACCTAGAATCAGCTTTGGCCATTTTAGGACTCAAAAACGTTTTTGACATAATTTTGTTCTTTTTGCACTAATCGTGGTTCCTTTTTATGATATAGTGTTCTTAAATGGGAACAATGAAAAATTGCTACTGGCTCCATGGTTGAAGCGGAAAGCAAGAAATGAAGGGATTCACGACATTAAAAGAGTAGCGAACATACATGAATTAAGTACTATAATGATAAAAAATGGCAATTAAAATAACTAATTTTCGGTGTGGAATAAACTGTAATGCCGATATTAATCTAATTGCTCAATGTTGAAATTCAAAGAATCAGCTGTTTCTCGTTAGATCATTTTGTGCATCATTTTTTGAAGCGCACACTTTTATGAAGCTTCATGGCTTCACCCATGAAGCGATAACCCCTTGCTTCACATGGTTTTATCGCTTTAAGCAACAAATGGATGGCTTTTAATAACATTGGACTTTATGATGAAACTCGTGTGATGTTTTAATTCACCATTGTCTTTCCTCCACTTTTTACTTTATTTTCTAGTTGCACTTTACATTTGAATGCTATACAACCATTATCAGTTTATAGACTCTGTGCACATGTGATGCACAACTAGACATACTTCAATAAGTTGCTAGGTTAATCAACTCTCTATATATTGAAATTTGAAAGGAATGTCCAAACTCTTCTCTACTTTGCTCTTTTTTTCAATTATTTTTTCCTAATTCCCATTAGTTACGTACTAGTTTTAGGGATTTTGATGTTTCTGCTCTCTACGTCCCCTACAGTGATTTCAGACTCGATATAAAGTTTAAGATGTAAACTTATATTTTATGTTAGTAGCCGGAAGAAAATATGTAAATGATGGTAGAAAAGTTAGTTTGGTAGACAAAACATTACATTGAAGTTCAAATTGTAGTACTTAAATGAATGTTAATTCACAAAAGTTGAAAGTAGTATAGAATATTATTATGATTCGAATGGTATCAAAAATTTTGAGATGTCCAAATGAAAGAAATACCATATAAGTTAGAATTGACGGAGTTTATCTTTTACATCTTTCTTTCCATTCTAGTCTTGTCCCAAAGTTTTGTGTTCTTATCAACAGATAGGTATTCTGAATCAAATATTTATTGAGGTGCTCAGGACTAAGGAGAAACTATAGCTAAGTATAGAAAAAAGTTGAAAGTGATCAACATTTTAGGAAACATTGGAACAATTCAGCCGTCCAAGTTAAAAGATGAGCAATATAGACATGTTATCCACAGGTACTGAACCTTGAGTCTTATAACCGATTTACTCTTAGTAACCTATTACTTCAACTTACATAAGCTCCAGATCTAGCCAGCTGAAAGGATTATAGAGGAAGATATTCATTACATTAAAGGAAGTAACGTATCCTTTTTTTGTCATTTCCTTGATGGATAAGATGTGGCAATTGAAGATAAAGCTATGAGATGCATACAAAAGGAAAGAAAATTATATGAAAGCATTGATGTAGAAAAAGTTTTGTAAAAGCATGATCCTCTAAGAAGATACCCAGTCTTCTATGAAATAGTTATCACAGTGTAGAGGTGCTCCAAAAATTTACAAGGAACACAAATATCTTAATTCAAACGTCATTGATTTCCCTCTTCGGCTCTTCTAACGTAGTCCATTGAAGTGCCTGCATCAATGCTCTACGTACAAGTCCATTCCTCATGAGTTTCCATCATGAGATAATCTCTGTAATATTGGCAGGCATTACCCATTCAACTCCAGTTCTGTTCCACAATATAGACCATAACCGATAAACCAGACAACAAAATTCTATTATCTTCTGGTCTTGCAAGTTTCTTCTGATATTATTTCTGCAGAAGTCCCCCTTCTTACTCCCCATATATTTGAGCAACTGCTTCCTTTTCCTAGCAGAATATGGCCTCTCCCCTGCCATCTTTGTCTCCAAAATCTAATCGTGGTGTCTATGGGAATTCTTTGTTTCACATATTTGTAATGCCTCTTTTGAAGAAAATGGACCTTCAGCCTAATGTATATAATGATATATGGTGAATATTGTTCTAATGTATATAATGATTTGGTGGTATTTGCTAAGTCAGCCTTTGGGCATCTCTGTGCACTTATTATTTATCTTTTCTATTGCTTTGAAAGTGACGCCGTTTTTACTATCCAAACTGTATTTGCTGGAAAAATTTGGCTGAACCAAAATATGTTGGATTATCAGAATTTGTTATAATGGAAAGGGTTTTAGGCAGTCTTGCCAAGTTTGGATTCCACTACCTTATTTCAAGTGGTATTTAACAACTAACATCTCACTGTTCCAGGTTTTCTTCTCCAACAAAGTGTTCCAACATTTGACATACTTGGTGAGCATCCATGAGTTCTCAAAGCGCTAATTCAGTTGAAGACATTTTCCACTCGTCACTGAATCTAGAGGACACTCATTACAAGGAAGGCTACTCCCAAGGCTATTCGGATGGCCTAGCCTCTGGTAAAGATGAAGGCAACCAGGTGGGACTCAAAACTGGGTTTGAAGTAGGCGAAGAATTGGGTTTTTACAGAGGTTGTATTGATGTTTGGAATGCTGCAATAGCAGCAGAGCCAACCTGTTTCTCATCCCGAGTGCAGAAAGGCATCAAACAGATGGATGAATTGCTTTGTAAGTATCCCTTCTCAGACCCAGAGAACGAGTCCGCCACTGAGATTACTGACTCCTTGAGATTGAAATTTAAAGCTATTTGTGCAACGCTGAGCATTAGACTGGAGTACGATGGGTACCCCAAAGCCTCTGGGGTCGAGAAGTCTGGATTCTAATTGGTTATCAATGGTCTGATCAGGTACTTTCCTTGTAGACAAAAGATAAAGTTGCATTAAGGTGGTTAAAAACTGACATTAATTTATATATCAGTGTTGAAAAGGTTCCTGCTGGAAGGTATATGTATATGCTAGCTTTATTTATGGGTCCCTGTCATGTTGTGTCCTTATATATCTATATATTTTGCACACACACAAAAAACTTTCGCCGTTGAACTACAAACTTGTATACTTTGAGATCATATATTTATGGAAAGATACTTTCAGCGGTTGTCGGATAACTAAAATAAAATATTTCTAATCAAATAAATAGGTTTGGGGGCCTCCTTCTCCCTCCATTAAAAGAAGAAAATAATGTATTTTAGTAGTTGTGTCAACTCTATACTTGGTCAATAAATGCTTACATAATTGGTAAAAAAAACTATGATCGCTATTATCAGTTGCTTTGCTATATGTTTTTTGATAAGGAAAAAATATAGCACATCAACTGATAATAGCTATCATAGTTCTTTACCAATTAGTTGCTGGGCTCTAAAACTTTGATAGAAAGTGACTAACTCCAATCATGGGCTTGTTGGATGGTTTTTGTGGTGAAGAGGGTCATTATAGTTGGACTCATTTTTGCTGAATCTTCCTCCATTCGCATAGTTATAGATGATAATTGGGATAATCATGGATGGTCTCTCATCTTTCTCCTTTATTGCATCATAGTCACCAAACTATTTTTGTAATGAAAAAGTCAACCTTATCCAAGTATCACACAAAGTCAAATTATCTTTTTGCTACAAAAATGGTCACTCAACTTTGCGTAAGTATTATAGAAAGTCACTAGAAGGAAACACCGATGACTTGGTGATAGTGGACATAATATTATTTCTATGATACTTAGGCAAAAATGAGTGTCTTTTTGGTTACAAAAGAAATACTTATTACCTCTTGTGATACTTAGACAAATATGAGTGAGTTTTTCGTTACAGAATTAGTTTAATAACTTTTGCGCAATAAAGTAAAAGTTAAGTGATTATTAGTAAAATTAGACCGATGAATCCCCATTACTGACCTTCCCATCTTGCCATTTGATTGTTGAACAAGGACTAAACTCCGAATTAGTTGGCTCGACTATGCAGACTCTTTATAAGCATCCCATTCTGTTTAGGTCTAATACAAAATAAACATGAAGTATTTTTATTCTCTTGCTGCTAAATCCAAAGAAAAAGATGTAGAAGAAAGAAAGAAAGCAATCATTATCAAAGACCCCAATAGTAAGAATCTTGTGTACTTTTCTTTCTTTTGTTTTTCCTGAAAACCAATGTTCAAGTATTAAATATATGAGGTTGTACATCTATAAAAAGCATTTTCCTTCTTGAAAATTATTAGTGATAGGTGTTTGCCAAGATTAAGTCTAGGGTCAAGAGGTGGTACATTCAATCTCTAGTAGATAGTGATGTTTGTGAGCATTAACGATCTACTATTTGTGAAAGCATTAATTATCTGAGTGTAAATAGATCACTAAAGACATCACATCTCTGGAAAAGCACATTTTACTTCATTATACTGACCCCTGATATGCGAAACTTGTTGAGTGTCGGATTTGTTGGCTACAAGTTGGGTTTCCTTGCTAGTATTGTGCACCTCCTGTAAAATAAATATACCGAGATACTTATTCTAGAAAACGATATTTCACTTCTTGAAGATAAGTAGTATAAGTGATTGTCTAGGTATAAGATTAGGATCGGGATAATGTGCTTGAACTCTAGTACATAAGTGATTATTCAAGTTAAGATTATGGTTTTAAGACAGTTCATTCGAGCTCTTTGTAGATAAGTACTTTCTAGGATTATGATTACGGTTTAGAGGAAGTGCATTTAAGTTCTACGAAGATAATTAAGTCATTATCTACAGTTATGGTTAGTAAGATACATGAATTTCTATGTTCTAGGTGGGGGTTAGGCAGTGGTGCATTTAATCCTGTTTGTTAAGTGATTTTCTAGGGTTAGAGTTGGGAGATATTGCATCAAAGCTTTAGTACAAAAACGGTTCTCTAAGGTTAGTGCGAGGGTTAAGACATAGATCTATAGTAAATAAGTGATCTACTTTAGCCTAGGAGTAGGAGGTGCTGTATTCAATCTCTTTTAAATAAATGACTTCCTATTTAGGGTTACGGTTACTCGGTTAGGAGACAACTAGGCTTGAACATGCATGATATATGCTTGGTAAGTGTTTTAAATGATGATTTCAATGATTATCGGTGAGAAAGTCTATGTGGGAATGAGCATATGAATGGGAACTAAACTATAAACTTTCATATAAGTTCTATGACATGTAAGTCATTAATAATGCATGTATGATTAGTCCAAATGCTGTAAGCTTTTTCAACATCCGTAATGCATGATTGCATGTAATTACTTTAGCATCATAAACAGGTTATGAACCATCTGGTGGTCCCGCAGTTTGGTTAGAGCTTTAGGCAACTTTCAGCCGTTGTTGACTGTCTTTTGCCCGTACAATGAGTTCATGGTGTGAGCTTAAGTAGCTATGGACTGTTAGGTGCTCGCATAGTTTGCTAAGCTATGATGTAACGTATACGAGCTATCCATGACTTCACGAGATATACAAGCATCATGATTATTGCATATGTTGATTCTTATAGAACACTTGTACCAACTTTTAGAGGTGGCTCCATGGGTGCCAATTAAATTTCTTACTCCATTTATTTTCATGCCCTACAGATTCAGTCGTCCCTCTAGACGCTTCAAGTTGTATACACCACTCCATTTGCTTCTACCCCCCCCCCCACCCCCCCCCCCCCCCACACACCCATGATTGTATGGTGGCGTTTTAAATTATTCTAATTCTTTATGCATAGGTGGGTTACATCCCGCACAGTTGATGTATTTTGATACATACTCTTAGAGGCTCCTCGACTCTATTTGGTACATGCTTTTGGTTTTGTTTGTATTGCAATGTCCCTTGCTCAGTTTTTATTTTTTTTATTTTTTTTATATATTGTCCCTCTAGATTTAGATTGCCTCTAATGTTTTAAAGACGAACACAAATTACCTACAAGCAATGGAATAAAATGGATCCGAATGAAATAGATTTAGAGGATTCATATAGTCAGCCTTACCTAGTTTGGGATTGATGTATAGTCGTTGCCAAACCCAGATCATTTCTATTAGCCGCAAGTCTTTGTAAATCATTGGTCCTTGATCAATTCTTCCACATTATCGGTGGATCTAAGATACAGGTTTATGGATTCTGAATTACAACTCTTTTTACTTACTGCATTCAGGATAGATTATTTATACATATTAAGTGTATTTTTTTAATGCAAATACAGTGCTTGCCCCAAAACTATTGGATTATGCCGAACACGAAACTTGTATTGTGACTCTGCCCCTGTTCCATTAAACTTGTTGATGGGGTGCCAACATGAAAATCGCTACATTGATCTAAAATATTCTCAGTTGGTGACTTTAAATAAGAGACAGAAGTGGAGCCAGGATTTGAAACTTATGAGTTCGGGATTCTAAATCTTTTAAGTTACTAGGTTCAAAATTAAAAATTTGTTCTTGACCCGAGGGTCTTTCTGAAACAGCCTCCCTACTCTCCGGGGTAGGCGTAAGGTCGATATACACTCTACCCTCCCCAGATTCCAACTTACTGGATGGTTGTTTTACATATTTAATGAAAATTTTAAGAAAAATATATAGTATGGACCATACCTATTGGGTTCGGCCGAACTCATAGGTTCTACTCTCCCTCTGCCCTTGATTAGAGGGGAGGAGGTGGAAGTTCAGAATTTTGATGTTGTTGATCAAGTTGTGTCTTCCTTTCATTTAGTTTTAGCCATTTTAAGAGTAGATAGCTTTAACAGACCTTTAGCTTGTCTAACATCAAGTTCATTGGTGTTTCAAATATCAACTAGAATTTCAGAAACCATATTTCACGTTGCATATTTTGAGTTTGTAAATCCAAAAATCAACTTGTGACACCACATAATTGGGTAAAAATAGGACGGGCTAGTCAGTGTTCGGACAGGTCATTAAAAAATAGCCATTGTTTTGTTGCAACACGGAAAGTTTCAGTATAATTTTGGAGTATCGGTGCTCCAATTTCCCGTATATTATACTGGATCCGTATATTATACTGGAGTATTTTTCTGATTTTGAACAGCGTTTTTTGTTCAAATTTATCTTTACATGAAAAATGGCAAAATTTCGATTACTTTTGAAACTGTAGCTATTTTTGAATGACCACTTATAAATATAGCTATTTTTTAATTTCTCCCCATATGTGGAGTAATAAGAGGGAAGTTGGCTCATTAGTTGATGGTATTGGGATGTTATCTGATATTTTATAAAGAGAAAATTACTCTCTATAGCCCCTCAAAATTTTAATAGCTCATGTTTTGGCCCACTTGTAAAAAATTATCCTTCGGCCCAAACATATTACATTTAGTAGCCCGAAATGTTCGTTTTGTATATTTTTTTTATAGTGACCGTCTATTTTGTGTAGTGAAAATCTATTTTGTATAATGACAGTCTATTTAGTATATATTTTGTATAATGACATCCTATTTTGTATATATTTTATATAATAATAGTCTAGTGTATATAAATTATATAGTGGCAGTATATTTAGTATATTTTGTACAGTGGCAGTCTATTTTGTATATATTTTGTATAGTGACATCCTATTTTATATATGTTTTTGTATAATGATAGTCTATTTTGTATAATGACAGTCTAGTTAGTATATATTTTGTATAGTGACAATCTATTTGTATATAAATTTTATAGTGACAGCCTATTTGTATATAAATTGTATAATGACAGTCTATTTTGTATATGTTTTGTACAATGATAGTTTATTTTGTATAATGACAGTCTATTTTTGTATAGTGACACTTTATTTATATATAAATTTTATAGTGACAGTCTATTTGTATATAAATTGTATAGTGATAGTCTATTTTGTGTAATTTTTGTATAATGACAGTGTATTTTTGTATATATATATATTGTATTAAAATTTTATAGTGACACTCTATTTTTTCTATAATTTTTGTATAGTGACAACCTATTTTGTATATATTTTTTGTAATATATCAATATTCAAAAGAAATGCTCTCTAGTCTAATACATATTCTAAAATGACTTTTAGAAAGATAAAAACACTGCCCAATTCAGTAGCTATTTAACCCTGTTAAAATCTGAATTTTATTGCTCGAAAACTCATCCAGAAAACAAGATAAAAGTACAGAAAATTGCTCAAAAAGTGCAGGAGATCAACATATTTTAAAGCTAAATAAAGTTGTTCAAGAGTGTAGGAAATTGGCTAAACAAATCTGTTCAAGAGAAACAGTTCTGCATAACTGCTGAAAAACAGGTGCAAAGACTGGCGAGACACTTCAATATGCAGCATAATAGTTTATTATCCAGAATTGCAGTTTTTAGCAGCTTAAGCAGTCAAAAAACAGGACACAACTTCAATCAGAAGTAAGGATGCTTGGATTTTCTTCTGCAATTAGAAATTCATTCACATCCCAACTTCAACTCACATAACATTTGCAAGGAGAACTGTAAGTGCAATTTCTAGATTTGAAGGATGACTTTCGCTCTCACATTTCAATCAATTTCACAGTCAACACCCTCTAATTTCAGCACCAACACTGATTCTTCAAGCTCAAGAATGAGTCCCAAGTTCCATCCTCAAATTGAACAACAATAGAAACAAAAATAAATTCGAGTTCTTAAGACAGTGTGCATTCCGGAGAGGAACTGAATAAAGATACTTGGAATGAATGAAGCGATAGGGAGACAGAATCTCTTGCAATTGATGTACACCATAACCAAGCATGTCTCAAATAGAGATTGGACAAAATACAGGTTTAATCATCATTCTACTTATGTTGGTTTCTTATCTCCAGCATCCAGAAGCAACTAATAAATTTTTATAGATGAAATGTGACAGTAGTCCAATTCGTCTAATATATAGTATTGTATAAATTTTAAATGCCTAATGACAAAGCAAATGTAAGATTTTTCAACTATGATTTCAATGAAACTTTAATATATCTCTTTACAAATTCGGTTTCTATCCAAAGAGCTTCTAAAATGAATTACCATCTAAACACTTAAGCCTACATCATTTGTGCAGAATGACCCTAGATGAGCTAGTAATCAATGAGTCATTGATTGACTGTCCTGTTCGTTAATTCTGAATCATGTTTTTCAGTCTGTTCAACTGGGCAGGAAGGGATCACTACGAAGGGCGTTGATTGGTGGTTCAATACGGAGGAACAGCTGCGGCCGGCAGCGGCTTCGACGGAGGAAAATGGTATGAACACTGAGGGAGAAGGAAGTTAGGGTTTTGAGCAGTAGTGGTCTTGGCTAGCCTTTAATTAGTTTTGGGCTGTTTATTGTATGATTTATTTTGTGGCTAGCTATTATCATTAGTTTTTTCCGGATGGCTACAAATAAAGTTTGCTCTTTTATGAAATTGAGAATATGAACAACTAAATCGATTTCATCCACATTCTTGAATCAGTGCATTAATTAATTTCATATTGAAGATAACCTAATCACCCAACTGCTTAAACAGCCGTTCACCCTCGCCGTACAATTTATGTATACCGATTTGAAAAAGGAAACAGAAAATTCAATCGACTATTTAAAGATTCCTTTCTTGTTTCGGCATTTGAAGTAATCGTCCAAGGCCAAAATGAATTTGGTTAAGGTCCACCTAAATTGAAGTATTCTATATATAGTACAAGTAACTATTATACAAGAATGAAAGTTCTCATCATTTTAAAAAGTGAGAAATAGTGCAAATAGAAAGTAGAAGAAGAAGACGAGTTATGCTGAATGAACAGAAAGTTGAGTTTTGCAAAGCTCTTGATTGGTCATAGATTTTGGCTATATTTTGCAGAGGGAACTGCAGGTGGACATCTGACCCGAGCTTATCTGCTGCTGGGACTAGCGAGTTGATGCAGTTGTACGAGGGAGGCAAGAACACCAAATCTGGGGAAGGTCCTTCTAGGACTAGTTTAGATCCTGCTTTCATAATGTAATAAGGCCACTGGCCATTAGTGACATCTTTATTTCCGTTATTGAATTTTCTTTTTAGACTCGTCTTGTTTTTTTATCAATAAAATGAGGCATTTAGCATTATAAGTTCTCCAAATTTAATTTGTCGCTAGGAATACCTTGGACACAACGAGGCACCCCAAATTATGAAATGACTTATATTCATGCACAACGTGTTGAAAATACGGTTTCATGGAGATCAGTCTTTGAAACAAAAATGATTTTTTTCAAGTTCGCAAACCTGGTTTATGACAGTTTTTGGGTGAAATATTTGCTTCTACTCACAAAATTTCATCTTTTTTTATCAAATAAAATACATGTTCAAACACAACTTCAACAACAATAACAACAACAACCCAGTATAATCCCACTTAGTGGGGTCTGGGGAGGGTAGTGTGTACGCAGACCTTACCCATACCCTGGGGTAGAGAGGCTGTTTCCAAATAGACCCCCGACATCCTTCCCTCCAAAAACTTCCCACCTTGTTCTTGGGGAGACTCAAACTCACAACCTCTCGGTTGGAAGTGGGGGTTACTTATCATCAGAGCAATTTTCAAAAATTATTTTTCGACACAATTTTAATCTTTTTTTTTTACAAATTTCAACCAAATCTATGTCAAAATACATGCCTAACCTTAGAGAGATTATTGACAATCTCAAATCTAATGTGATGTATATCTTTTTTGCTGCACAAACGACTTAATGAATACGATACATAATAAATATTCTTTTAGATTTAAATTTGAAATAAACTATTTATTGTACCGAATAAAACCAAATTTTATACTGTGAAAAGAAATAAAATACGACTGAAAATGTGATTCAATAGTACTAGCACATCTTTCCAACATATATAATAACTTCCACATACCATTAAAACAAATATTCAAAGAGTACGATGACATGAACAAATAAACGATGAGCAGCAAAGTAAGAAAAACCAACAAACGATAATAACTACGTTTTAGCCCCAAACAAGTTGAGACAGACTATATGAAAAAAAACAACATGAAAAATAGAACAATACACATATTACGACAATAGATCAATCAATGTCATTGTAAATTCCATCATTCTTCTCTCCCGCCTCGTTATCATGGCCTTTTGGTGTTGCATCACAACTCGAGGAAGTAGATGGACGTTGATCGTCTGTCCGATGTTGTTGATTGAGTTGATTCTTTCTCTCGTCGAGTTTAGCCATTATACGAGTAGAAAACTTTAACAAATCTTCAATTTGTCCAACATCAAGGTCACTGGTATTAATTTTTGCATCGAAAAGTTGAAAGAGGAGTATTTCCATTTCTTTCTCCTTATTTTTTCGCGCGATTTTCCTATTATGTTCTTCTTCAAGATTTTTGATTTTATTTTCAAGATAGGTTTCATGTAAAACTAATTTCTTTGATCTTTCATACTCAGAGTAACTTAAATACTCAGTAATTCTAACCATAGCCTCATTTTTATCTGGCCAAACAATAGGAAAAGTTTCTCCTGGACTAAAAATAATTATTGTAACCATTACCTCACATAGAGTGGACAAATCCTTTGCCATTTTAAACAAAGTAGCAATTTTTCTTTTTTCTTTAGTTTTTCTCTGCCTTTCACTACAAACATTAGTATTCTTAAGCCCCTCTTTACTCATGCTTCCTACACGCACACACACAAAAGAGCAGTATATTTGGGAGCAAAAATATGAATGAATACTTAATTGTGGAGGTAGAAGAGAAGCAATGGGATTTATATAGATGTATAGTGGGGTTTGTTAATAGCATATAGTGAAATGATTTCAAGTAGATTTTGATAATATAGAGAATTTGGTAATAAAGACAATTTGGTTTTGGAAAATTGGAAGAATATTTAAGTATTTTCTTAAAATGGTTGAAAATTCAAGATTTAAACTAGATTTTGAGAAACCATATTCCATATTTGCATAATTTGGAAAGTATTAAGATTGAAGTCTTGTTGGCTCACTAATATAGTGAGAACAAGAGAAACTAAATCTACTTTTAATGTTTTTGACAATGTATTAATTAATGGTTTTCTAATTTTGACATTTGAAGTAATCTCAACGGTAAGATGTATGCAGTTACTATGACATTGGTTTTAGGGTAAGCGTTTTGTGCGTATACCTATAACATGAATATATAAGTTAAAAATTAATAAATATTATTTAATAATGTGTTTGAGTTATAAATATTTTTTAATAGAGTCAATTCTTGAAAATAATTAACGCTGATCATATTTAACTAGATCAACAATGAAAAAAAATCCTGTCATAAGAATATTTTAAGACATATAGTGCAAACACTAATAGGATAAAATTCTAAAATAAAATATTGATGGAAAACATAAATCCAATCAAACAACACATACATTTAATCAATTTTGACCAATTTATAGCTTCTTCCTTAGTAGCTCAAAAGAATGTCATAATCAGTTTGAACACCAGTACATATAGCCTTCACTAATTTATCAAAATTGTAAGTGGACAATTTCTAATTGATGAATTTAAAGTTCACTATAAGCTAAAATCAAAATATTAATACATTTAATATAAGATAATTTTAATTAATTTATTTCAACCTACTGATTATATTGAGCTTCTCAACCACATCCTTTCTTTAGTTGGTATTAATAACATAAAAACCAACAAAAAAAGAAAAAATAATAATAGAGAACTGGTAATGGTGGTTCCATGTCTTAGAAATAAAAAAGGCACCTTAAGATATACTTTAACTTTTCAGAAAAAATCCTAACCTGTTATAAAATATAAAGAACAAGAGCAATATTGCAGAGAAAGAGAGAGAAAATTCTTACTGAATTTTGGGGTGATTTACAATGGGGTAATACCCCTCTATTTATAGGGGAAAAAATGACTTAGCCTCAAAGTAAAACTCTCTACAAGATAGACATTCACTCTAAATAGAATTCTATTCTTAACACTCCCCCTTGAATATCTACTCAATAAGTAGTGTGTCTCGTTAAAACCTTAACTAAAACAAAACCCAATGGGAAAAAATTCTAGAAAAGGAAAAGAGTACACATATCTAACAAAATGCATTTTTGTTGCCTCGTTAAAAACCTTGCAAGGAAAACCCAGTGGGACAAAACCTTGTAAGGGAAAAAGAGTGCAACGCGCATTAACTCCCCCTGCAGAGAGCATCAATTCACATCCTTGAGCCTTCGCATTCTAATCTTGTGTACCAGCTTCTTGAAGGTTGACGTTAGTAGAGATTTTGTGAACAAATCAGCCATATTATCACTTGAACGAATCTGTTGCACATTGATATCACCATTCTTTTGAAGATCATGTGTGAAAAATAACTTTGGTGAAATATGCTTTTGTTCTATCTCCTTTTATGAATCCTCCCTTCAATTGGGCTATGCATGCTGCATTGTCTTCATACAAAATCGTAGGTAGTTTGTCACATTTCAAACCACATTTGTCTCGAATATGATGTATTATAGACCTCAACCACACACACTCTCGACTTGCTTCATGAATAGCGATTATCTCAGCATGATTAGATGAAGTAGCCACAATTAATTGCTTAGTCGATCGCCAAGATATGGCAGTGCCTCCACAGATAAACACATAACCTGTTTGAGATCGAGCCTTGTGTGGGTCAGATAAATATCCAGCATCAGCATAACCAACAAGATCAGGACTGCAATTATTGCTATAAAATAAGCCCATATCGGTAGTCCCTTTTAGACACCGCAATATATGTTTGATTCCATTCCAATGTCTCCTTGTGGGAGCAGAGCTATATCTTGCTAAGACATTAACTGAAAAACTTATGTCAGGCCTTGTAGTATTTGCAAGATACATTAGTGCGCCAATTGCACTAAGATATGGTACTTCAGGACCAAGTAGCTCTTCATTCTTTTCTTGCGGTCGGAATGGATCCTTATTCACATCAAGTGATCGAACAACCATTGGAGTACTTAAAGGTTATGCTCCATCCATGTAAAACCGTTTCAATACCTTTTCTATATAGGCAGATTGATGAACAAAAATTCCGTTTGCCAAATATTCAATTTGCAAACCAAGACATAATTTTGTCTTTCCTAGATCTTTCATCTCGAATTCCTTCTTTAAGTAATCAATTGCCTTTTGGAGTTCTATGGGAGTTCCAATAAGCTTTATGTCATCGACATATACGGCAAGTACAACAAATTTCGATGTTGTTTTCTTTATAAAAACACATGGGCAAATGGCATCATTTATATAGCCTTCCTTTAATAAATACTCACTAAGACGATTATACCACATTCGTCCTGATTGCTTTAGACCATACAAAGATCTTTGCAATTTGATTGAAAACATTTCCCGGGACTTTGAATTATGAGTGTTTGGCATTTTGAATCCATCGGGAATTTTCATGTATATCTCATTATCAAGTGAGCCATAAAGATAGGCAGTAACCACATCCATTAAATGCATGTCAAGCTTTTCAAGGACAGCAAAACTAATGAGATAACAAAGTTATAGCATCCATTACGGGTGAATATGTCTCTTCATAATCGACACCAGGCCTTTGAGAAAATCCTTGTGCAACAAGGCGTGCCTTATATCTTTATACCTTGTTTTTCTCATTTCTCTTACGTACAAAGACCCATCTATAGCCAACAGGCTTAGCACCATTAGGTGTTTCAACTATAGGCCCAAAAACTTCACGTTTTGCAAGTGAATTCAATTCTGATTGGATTGCTTCTTGCCATTTTGGCTAATCAAGTCTTTGTCGACATTCTCCAACAGATTGAGGTTCAAGATCCTCACTTTCTTGCATAATGCTAGATGCAACATTATATGCAAAGACATAATCCATCACTATATCCACTCGATTAAAATTTGTCTCAATATCGATTGGATTTATTGATAGTTCCTTATTTTCCTGAGTCTCGGGCTCAATGGATTCTTCATGAATCTCAGAATTTATTAAATCGTGAATTTCCTCATGAGATTCTTTCTTAGTGTCATTTTGATCATTTGCTTTCCTTTTTCTAGGATTTCGATCTTTGGAACCTAATGGCCTGCCACGTTTTAGGCGTGCTTTCGACTCATTAGATATGACACTAGAAGATTGTCCAATAGAGACATCAATACGGATTGGAACATTCTCTGCGGGGATGTGAGATTTTGTTATCCTTATCCTTTTCAAGTCCATGAATGCGTCAGGCATTTGATTTGCTATTCTTTGCAAATGGATAATATTTTGCACCTCTTTTTCACAAATAGAGGTATGTGGACCAAGATGAGATAATGATGGATTTTTCCACAAAATTTCCCGTTTGGTTTCACCAACTTCTCCCCCTAATTTTGGGAAAAGTGTCTCGTCGAATCGACAGTCTGCAAATCGTGCAGTGAGCAAATCCCCTGTCAATGTTTCGAGGTAGCGAATAATGGAGGGCGATTCAAACCCAACATATATTCCTAACCTTCTTTGCGGACCCATTTTTGTGCGGTATGGCGGTGCTACAGGCACATATACTGCACATCTAAAAATTCTTAAATGGGATATATTAGGTTCATGACCCAAAACTAATTGCAACGGGGAATATTTGTGATAATTCGTCGGTCTGAGACGAACTAGCATTGCTGCATGTAAAATGGCGTGACCCCAAACCGAAGTGGACAGCCTCGTTTTCATGAGTAATGGTCTTGCAATCAACTGCAGACGTTTAATTAAAGATTCTGCAAGACCATTTTGAGTGTGAACATGAGCTACAAGATGTTCCACTTTTATCCCAATTGATAAGCAATAATCATTAAATGCTTGGGATGAAAACTCAGCAGCATTATCTAGTCTAAAAGACTTAATTGGATTATCAGGAAATTGTGCTCGTAATCGAATTATTTGTGCCATTAATTTTGCAAACGCAAGGTTGCGTGATGACAATAGGCACACATGAGACCATCTAGAGGATGCGTCTATTAAGACCATAAAATATCTAAAGGACCCACTAGGTGGGTGAATAGGTCCACAAATATCCCCTTGTATACGTTCCAAAAACGTAGGTGACTCAGTTCCAACCTTTGTTGGTGATGGTCTAATAATTAACTTGCCTTGATAATAAGAAGTGCAAGAAAATTCATTATTTAAAAGAATCTTTAAATTCTTTAATGGATGCCCATATGAGTTTTCTATAATCCGTCTCATCATAATTGATCCAGGATGTCCCAATCGATCATGTCAAAGTACAAAAGTATTGGAATCAGTAACCTTTTGGTTTACTGTGGAATGTGCCTCAATTGGCACTAATTTTTGTCCAATACAGGCCACAAGATAAAGATGGGAACTTCTCAATAACCCTCTTTTGGCCAGAGACATTCTTTGTAATGATGAGGTATTCAAGATTATTCTCATCTATTGTCTCAATATGATATCCATTTTGATGGATATCTTTAAAACTCAACAAGTTCCTCTTGGACTTGGAAGAGAACATTGCATTCTCTATGATAAATATTGTTTCTTTAGGCAGAGTTATAGTTGCTCTTCCGGAGCCTTCAATCAGTTTACTACTACCAGAAATTGTAGTAACATCTACCTTACACATCTTAAATGAGAGAAATATTTCTTCTCTTTGAATATCGTATGCGTGGTACATGAATCAATTAAACAAATATTTTTACAATTGGACGTTGATCCAAGTTTGCTTTGTGAGATATCCATATTTGCTTCCCATGGTTTGACATACAAAAGAAATATACGAAATATATTAGTATTTTTTTTATAGATATGAGAATAAACAATTTAAGTCTATGATTCAACATAATGAAATATCTTTTATCATAGTTATTCTCCTTTTTATACTCTTGTAAAAGTTTCTTAATAATTAAACAATATTTTCAAAATCTGCTGAGGTTAGTCGATTAACCAAATAGATAATCGACTAACCTGTTTCAACGTTTAAAAAACTAGTCGATGAACAGGCAACGGACATAAGGTTAATCGATTAACTAAAGTGATAATCGATTAACTTAGGCAACGGTCATTAGGTTAGTCGATTAACTAAATCGGATAGTCTACTAACATGCCTTGCGGAAAAGGTCCAGTTTAATAGAATATATTGGTTAATCGATTATCTGTTATGTTAATCGATTAACTTACTGAAAAATCATTACAAATAAAGCATAAGATGAATGTATAATCTAAAGTTATATAAAATTTGAACCATATCACAATAATAGATAACTTATGTAAACTATGATAATTGTTTATTCATTAACTACTACGAATAAGTAAAAATAAAAATATCAAACTGCTCAATCTTCTTTAACCATGGATCCATCACCGATCAAGTGATCTATTTTCCCCTCAGGGTGCTCAAAGAAGTCTGCCACATCCAAGTGGGTGATGTCAAAATTATTGTCAGAGACAAAATTGGTTTCAGGGCCTTTACTCTTTAGAGATGCTTGATAAAGCTCAACCAAATGTCTTGGTACACGGTAAATTTTTGCCCAGTGCCCTTTTCCACCGCAACGATGACATATAGTTTCTGAACTATTTGCTTTTGGATTCTCATAATTCCATTTCCGCTTTTGGTGGTTATATTTCTTTGGAGGGTGACTAACACCAGGAAAATTTCTTCCTTGTCCACGTACACGGCCATGACCCCGACCACGACCACGACCATGATTAAAGCCATAGCCTTTTCCACGCTTAGCATAATGGGAATACACCTTATCTACTTCAGGCAATGGTGTAGACCCAGTGGGTCGATTTTCGTAATTTCTCATGAGCAGGTCATTGTTTCGCTCAGCCACAAGGAGAAGAGAAATCAGCTCAGAGTACTTTTTGAAACCTTTCTCTCTGTACTGTTGTTGCAGAACCATATTGGAGGCATGAAACGTTATAAACGTTTTTTCAAGCATATCATAATTAGTTATAGTATCTCCACAGAGTTTCAAATTAGAAGTAATTCTAAACATTACATAATTATATTCAGAAACAGACTTAAAGTCTTGGAGCCTCAGATGAGCCCAATCATATCGTGCTTGTGGCAGAGTGACCAACTTTAAGTTGTCATATCTCTCCTTTAAGCCATTCCACAAGATAAGTGGATCTTTGACTGTGGATATTCAATTTTCAAACCTTCATCAAGGTGATGGCGCAAGAAAATCAAGGCCTTAGCACAGTCTTGGGTGGATGCATTATTTCTGTCTTTAATGGCGTCTCCAAGACCCATTGCATCCAAATGGATTTCAGCATCCAACACCCATGTCATGTAGTTCTTGCCCGAAATTTCAAGGGCAACAAACTTTCTTTTCATAATGTCAGACATATTAAAACAAAATTAGGAGGAGAAAAAATACCTTAATTTTCTCAAAGAGATTCTTGAGATAGTAGAGCTTCGTGCTGATAACGTGTTATAAAATATAAAGAACAAGAGCAATATTGCAGAGAAAGAGAGAGAAAATTCTTACTGAATTTTGGGGTGATTTACAATGGGGTAATACCCCTCTATTTATAGGGGAAAAAATGACTTAGCCTCAAAGTAAAACTCTCTACAAGATAGACATTCACTCTAAATAGAATTCTATTCTTAACATAACCTAAATATCTTAAGGTAAATTCCTTGGACTTTAGTAGTTGTTCTAAATGAAACCTAAATAATCGGAAAACATGTTGCGTGCACAAAATAGTTTTAGTTGTAATCAGTTAGTATGATTTAATAACGAAAAAGAAAAGAGCCCTAAACAAAAAAGGAGTTCAAATTATTACGTTGTAAAAGAACTTTACAAAATAATGTGCTTTAGTTTTTATTATCTAATTTACGAATAAGGAAAAATTTAATACATAAATTTAGCTAGTTTTGAAGTCTTAATTAAATGATTACTCCTAAATATTAGGAAAATAATTAAATGGAATCAATTTTTACAAATATTTTTCTCTCTCGCAACAGCACAAGGACAATGTGGAAGCAACAGTAGATAAGGGTAAAGCTGCAAAAACTATGCCTGAACTGAATATGATAAATTTTCCAACACTATCAGCTATATCAATGAAAAATGCCTTTGAGCCATTTCAAAGTGGAAGTTGGGTTGTAAACACCCTACCACCTGATAAGGGTAGGGGTCACATGACTTGTTAATGAAGTGGCTCATTCTAAAACACCAAAGGTGTAAATAAGAGATATAAATAAAAAGAGTTAAATAAGTATATTAGTAGCCAGAAAATAAAGTTAGCTAGTATTATTTAAACTAGAATTAAAGAACATAATGCAAACAAGGTGATGCTGAATAAAATCTTTGGGTGGGACTCATTTACAAACTATCAACATGCACCAAATGGAAGATTGTGTCTCACTTGGGATTCTTAATGGTATACTATTATATTATTGAGAACAGAAGGTCAACTTATACATTGCCTAGTAAAAGACAGGCTAGGGTGGTGGATTGTGAAACTACAGCAATCTATGGATATAATACTCTGAAACAAAGGAAACAACTATGGGAAACTATAAAGGAGTCAGTTGTAAGAATCACCAAACCTTGACTGCTATGTGGTGATTTCAATGTTGTATTGCATCCGAATGACAAACTTCTTGGTAATCCTATTAGCTATATAGAAATTCAGGAATTTGCTTATTTCCCGACTTCACTATCACTGAGTGAACTACCTTGGACAGGGGAGTATTACACACGATGAAACAAACAATATGGTGCAAATAGAGTGTGTAGCAGGCTTGACAGAGCATTCGGTAATTTTGAATGGATGATGCAGTAGGGTCATATGACTACTGGATATGAGTTGCCATTTATTTCTGATTATGCTCCCATAACATTGCACTCAGCTTCAAAGCATGGAAAAGTACCATTTAGATTCTTTAATGTCTGGGCTTAGCATGATAGTTTTATTGGTATTATGCAAATGATATGGATACAATAATATGCTACTTTCCGGGTGAAGGATTTGCATAGTGAACAATTCTGAACTATTAGCTTAAAGATTGAACATGCTAGAGTGGACCTAGAAAACATACAGGAGAAGATCAATATAACATATAATGATACACTGCTTGAAGAAGAAATGAGCATCTTATAGAATTTAGAAAAATGGTCTCTCATAGAGGAAAGTTTATTGAAATAGAGATCTATAGCAAAATGGATTAGTCTTGTTGATTCAAACATCAGAAGCTATCATGAAGAAAGAAGTCAGAAGAAGCAACACAAGGAAATTTTAACCCTCACAAGTGATAAACTTAATCACCCTGATAGCATAAATCAGTAGATCAATGAGTTCTATAAGTAACTAATGGGATCAACAACTCACTCCCTTACTGCTATAAACAGGCTGGTTATGAGGAATGGACCAGTTCCGTCATTACAACAAAAGGTTGTCTTATGTGCTGAGGTTATTGATTAAGACATCTATGCTGGATTCTGTGTTATTTATTCTAATAAAGAACCAGGAATTGAAGGATACAATGCCTACTTCTTTATGAAGGCATGGGTAATCATCAAAGATGAAGTTACTCAAGCTGTCAAAGACTTTTTATTCACTGAACAAATGTATAAAATTGTTAACTGCACTACTCTCATACTGGTGCCTAAAATACCAGTCCTAATATAGCTAAAGATTATAAACCAACTTTTGTTGCACCTCTATAAACTCATATCTAAAGTGTTAGCAGCCACGATACAACAAGTTACTGCCTCTATCATATGCGAGGCACATGCTGGTTTCATTCCTGACAGGAGAACAACTGATAACATCATACTAGCACATGATATAGTAAAGGCATATATAAGGAAACATATCTATGATAGATATATGATCAAAGTTAATCTTCAAAAAGCCTATAATTCAATCGAGTGGAATTTTTTGGAGCAATTTCTGATAGAGCGAGGATTTCCTATGAGATTTATTGCATGGATAATAGAGTATGTTACCATTCTTTTCTATACTATCTTGATAAATGGTGAATCCACCCCACCCTTTAATGCTGCTAAATGTTTGAGGCAGGGAGATTTTATCTCTCTATTTCTATTTTCCATAGTTATGGAGTATCTAAGTAGATGTCTCAATGATCTCAAAGAAGTATAGAGATCACACATCTTAATTATGAAGATAACCTCTTTCTATTTGCCAGAGGTGACCTTCCCTCAGTCTCTGGCTTGTATAGACTTTTTAGTCAATTACCTCAAGTATCACGGTTACAAGCTAATCTAGGAAAAAGTTCAGTGTACTTTGGTGGAGTCCCTCAGAGTGTAAGAATAGATATCCTGCAGCATTTAGGCTTCACATTAGGGGAACTACCTTTTAAATACCTACGAATCCCACTTGTTACAAAGAAGCTTTCATTGATACAGTAGCAACCTTTGGTACAGAAGATAGTTGCAAAGATCTCCTCCTGGACAGCAACGAAATTATCATCTACTGGTAGAGTACAACTTGTCCAAACTGGCTCTTTCGTATACAATCCTATTGGCCACAACTGTTTACTTTTCCTTCAAAGATTTTGAAGATGATTGATTCATACTGCAGAAGCTACACCCGGTCTAGGATAAATGTGATCACAAAAAAGGCTTTGGTAGCCAGGGATATAATGTGTACACCTAAATTCAATAGGGGCCTAAACTTAATTAATTTCCACCTATGAAACAAGGTTGATCTAGCTAAAGTCTGTTGGGATGTAGCAAATAAGCAAGATCGACTATGGATAAGGTGGATATATGCTTTCTACATCAAAGACAAACACTTTGAAGAGGCGAAAATTTCCCAACAAGCGAGTTGGATGGTGAGACAGATCCTAAATGCTAAAACAACACTTCAACAGGTGCATCGTCACCATCATCAGAGAAAGAGTATGATTAGAAGCTTCCACTTGCACCTGCTTGGACACAGACCAAGAGTTAACTGAAAATGCCTGATGTTTCAAAATAATGCCAGACCAAAATCTATATTTACCATGTGGCTACAACTACATGAGAGATTGCTGACTACAGATAGGTTGATACAATAAGGATTACTTGTAGAGTCTAGGTGCTCTTTATGTCAAGACCATGATGAGAACAGGGAACACTTGTTTGTTAATTGTCGATCTGCCAAGGAATAGTAGCATACAATCCTGCAATAGATACAAAGACAGGATGTTGTGTCACGACCCAAATTCCATACCCAATCGTGATAGCGCCTCTTGTGAAGACAAGGCCAGCCAACAACCCCAAATCCTCATACGAAGCAGTTATTAAACATAAGTGAATAGAAATACTGCTTAATGGCATTTAACTATGAAATTTCATTTCCAATACAACCCGACCGGGGTGTCACAAGTCACGAGCACCTAATGAGTAGAGGCACTACTATTGGCCAACAAAATATAAATACAAGGTAAAACTAGAACTCAAAGTCGGAATGCAGTGCCGCGAACGCTGGCGGTCACCTTTCTCAACTTCCAAAAATGGCCTTCGGTCCTGCCAATAACCCGCTACTGGGTGAGCAATACCTGCAACTGCACGTAAGGTGTAGGGAGTAAAATGAGTACTTCCAACTTAGTGTTAATAAGAGAGAATAATATCTGAGCGATAGGAAAACACGTATGCGCACACCAAACTGCTATAAAAGATAGAAGAACCCTTTTTGAGAAAATCGAAATACTGTGGATAAATCCCTTTAGAAAATCTCAAGATCAGTTCAAAATCTCTTTTGAAAATTTGCTTTTTTAACAGTTGCAAAGGTAATTTCAAAAAGTAGAAAGTAATCAGAAACCTTCCCCACAGGCTCAGTATCAACCTCTCAGTACAGTAACAGCCCCGCGGGCTCACTCCCAACTCACAATATCCAACATCAGCCTCTCGGGCTCAGAACTCCTTAGCATATAACACCAGGGTATCTGGTCAACAAGGCAAGTAACAGTATGTATACCAATAATATATGGGTGCTAAATATCATGCCACATAGTACAAACATGAGTAAATGCATAAATGCAATGCAATGCAATGCATATGACCGCTACGGCGCATAGCCCGATCCATTTGGGTACCCGCGCTCACTATGAGGATTCAGACTCCGGAAGGGCTCCTATAGCCCAAGAGCAATATCGATGTCACACCGTTGCGGCGTACAGCCCGATCTATGTAATATGCTACTGCGGCATGCAGTCCGATCCATGTATGTATATGCATATGTACACATAACACTCGAGGTTCGCCGAGGGTATGCATATGTATATCCGAGGGTGCCTAACAACTTCCCCCGAGTTAACAGAATTCCTTACTTAGAATTTCGGGTTCGCAGACTCTTTTAAAAATAAAAACTTCCTCGATTTGGGATTTAAAGTAAATCGGTGACTTGGAACACCACAACTTATTCCAAGTGGCGACAATGTAATTAATTAAATAATCTCATATCAAATAATGTCACTTAAAGTGAAAAAACTCCCTTAAATCTCTTACGAGGTGTAAAAAATGAGGTGTGACAGATCTGGTGACTCCGCTGGGGAGCGAACCTCGAACTTCCAGTTCAGGGTTCAAGAATTCGAGCTTGTTAATGTGATTTTCGTTTGGATTTATTGTTTATTTTATTGTATTTTTTGGACTTAATGTGCTAATTGCCCTTTACCGCTTTGATATTACTTGAACTATATTTAAATGTCTTCTTACGCCACCCGTCTAAGTTTTCTGGAAATGGTGCATACGTTCGCATAGCCCGCCTTTTTTGTAGAAATTATACCAAATAGAGCGAGGCTGGGCAAGCGACAAGGCCGGGAAGACTTTAGTGCTCCCGGTACGTCGCCCCCTCCTCGGCCCCAGCTGTCCGCTCGGGTAACCCAAGATTAGACCACAAACCCCAGGTTTTTTAAACTTAGAATAACGCAACCTCATGTTGTATACCTAGTAGGAACGATTATTTTCATCATGTTGCATTCGACCTTGGGTACTCAACACAGGGGTTGGGTCCGTCTAGGACAGGTGTACCCAAAATAACGACCATCCTGATGCATACTACGTGCTATATGAATATTTATTTGTTTCGGCTTGCATGTTGACCGGTTAGTAAAGATAAAAAACCAAGAGTGAGGTAGGATAGCAATTTACCCGATTTCTAAAAAATCCCTGTATTTGAAAATGTCCCGAAACTCTGTCAATTTGTTTGAAAAAAAAAAAGAAAAAGGAAAATGTATTTCAAAAAATAGAGTGAGTCAAGTATCGTATATTTTGTCAAAAACTTCACGAACTACGCATGTCTGATTCTCACTGGATGTGGGATACGTAGGCAACCCACAAAAGGTTCGGCCTCATTTTTTTAAAAGGTGTTTCAAGGTTTTAAAAGCCGACCCAGCTTCGGTTTGTCTTTAAGTTATTTTTTACCGGAATAGCCTTCGATCACATTTCAATTATCGAATGGTTATTCACGGGAGAAACAAGAAAGTCTGTTTAAAAGGTGTCTTTTCTCACCCCGGCCTTAAAATTCATTTGGGAATTGTGAATGGGCCATGTTAGCGAAAGCGGCAATTGTTGTTAACACATCAATAAAGGGGTCCTTATCCGTTGATTTTAGAAAACTGGTTTTTGTAAAAAGAATTTACAGGAATCAACCCTAACCTTAAATTTCTACAGGAACAAATGATTGTCATCCATGAATCGGCAGAAGGTTAGAGAACACGCTCACATACACTTGCGTATGTGGTGGGACAACCTAGATGAAGATGGTCAAGTTTGGGTGAATCAACAGTTGGGTCCACTGGTAGATATCATGCACATTAAGCCACGGGAGGATTTGATTAAGGCTTTGGTAACCTTTTGGGATCCCGTTCACAATGTGTTCCACTCCTCGGATTTTGAACTCACGCCCACCCTAGAAATAGCTTGGTACATTGATTTTGGCCAAGAGTTAAGAAAGCAGCAGCTCATATTTCCCAGGGCCCCTTCGGTGCACAAATTATTCAATCTTTTGAACCTTAGCAAGCAAATAAGCAAAAATCATGTAAAAACGGGAGTTGTAAGTTCCACTTCTAGTACTTTAGGTTTGGGAACTCAGCCGGATTTGAGATACATGAAAAGGGTTTGAGTAACAAACAGAACAAAAGCATATGGGAGATTCACCGATGATTTGCTTTCATTGTGGCATTTCTGGGAATCATGGTATTTCCGAATTCTCAAGGTACAGTAGACATTCACATGGCCAAGATTGCACAGGTTCTCGTCGACAAAAAAGATCACACTCGGGTCCTATTGGTGCTTGCAAATTTACCGGGCATTGACTTTGTGCAAATATGGGGGTGAGATTTTCGAAGGCTGTGGCATTCTCCTTCATATGTGGATGATCGAACACCTTTGCCACCATCCTAAGTTCATTAGATATGCTTCAGACGGGAACAATTTCATCAGTAAGTACGACAAAAAGGGTAGAAGGTTACAAACCACCCGAGGGGTTTGAAGCATGGGTTTCCTATTTGAAAAAATTGAGAGAAGATAAGTTGAATGGACCATAGCATCCCAATAACAGAAATCATCTACATGACTGCTTCTAAAGGCTACCCTGATGTTGATGGGAGCAAGAAGTATAAACCATATGTAGTTCGATGACTTGACTGCTTATGGTTTAGACCTAAGCAGTCAAGTCATCGAACTACATCCAAAGGCAACGCTTCCCGAGGCTTTGGTGAAAGGAGATTGGCTCTGTTGTCATTATCTAAAGAGTAACACCCTGGTACCAGACCCAACTGAAGGCGAGGTTGATCCCAATTATGTTGCTTGGTTGGAAAGGAGACTTCAAATGAACAATGAACCAAAGCTCAATCCCGAGCCCGAACTTGTGAGGCCACCCAAAAGGCCCCACGTTCAAGCTTTTTGATGAAAAAATGCAAGAAAGGTTAGCTTGGGGGGAAAGGAGAAAAAATATCGGGCTACCATCAGTGGTCTGCAGGAAGAGTTGAGAAATGTCATCCTCAATAATGATTTGCAGGCACAAGAGGCTGAGGGTGAGAGAAGAAGATTGGTTCGAGAAAATGAGGTTCTTAGAGCCCAGGTTCGATAGTTGAAAATAGCAGTTGAGAATCTGGGCCGAAGCAGTAAAGATGAAAGGCTCATCTATAATCTTACTCAAAAGGTGCCCGATTATGAAGATAGCCTCGAGAAATATGATTCTGAGTTAGCAAAGGCATAAAAGAGATTGACTAAGAGTGCCGAGGGGTGTGCAGCTTTCATTCAACAAATGAAATAAATATATGAAAAAAGGGTCGCATGTTGGGAAACGGCGATTGGCAACCTCGAGGGTGAAATGGATAAGCAAGCCAAGAAATTCAAAATCGAGAGGGAACATTGTTACTCCATAATGGACTGGTTGGAAGCAGATC
The DNA here is from genome assembly GCA_034376525.1 of Nicotiana benthamiana. NCBI lineage: Eukaryota > Viridiplantae > Streptophyta > Magnoliopsida > Solanales > Solanaceae > Nicotiana > Nicotiana benthamiana. Next base: position 66,713,048 of record CM067334.1, on the reverse strand, counting down.
TGCACCACTTGCAAGAGCAGAACCACACCATCACTCAGGTCTTAGAGGCTAGATCCCGACAGATCGATCACCTGCTGCGAGAAAAGGGGATTATCAGAGATAGGGTAAAAAATATTGCTAACTACATTGCAATGAAGTGCTGCAACTGTGAAGACATGACAAGATCCATGTTTCTTTGCCACTGTAATGATCTTCGTCTCACAAGAACTCTGTCGGCTCCAAGATGATATAGCAAGTAGGCCCGCTGCAAGGCCAGGAGGTGTTCCAACGGCAAGATTGGACGCATTGATGTTTTCTTTATTGTATTTCCTTTTCGAGTCTGTATTTTCTCTTTTCTTTAGAGTGCATGTTTCGAGTCTGTTTTTAAAATTCCTAGAAAAGGCATGTCCTGAGCCTTAGAATCTTGGGAAAGTATGTTTGTAGGCCTCTTTGTAATTCAGTATTAATGAAAATTTGAAAACCCCAAAAAATTTCTCTTTCATTTTTATATTTACCTTCTTGAACTACGATATGATCTGATTCACGCGACGTCGCGATACGTAGGAATCCTCATCGGATCCGGCCATGATTTTCTATAAACAATTTAAATGAAGGAGGGAGAAGATGGAAATAAATAAAGAAAATTGAGGAGAGTGAGCAAAAATCGGGATGAAGCATGCAAGCCGCTGCAAAACATGTAGAAACACATTTAACGGTATAGGTGCATCACACCCCAACATGAGATTACCTATGTGTTATTTCTAATTAACTTGTTTTTTGTTTACTGTTGAGTTAGGTTCTAAAGAAAGTGGTTGGTTTTGTGGTAGTCTGGAGCCTCATCCATACTTCACTAGATCAAAGGGTAGCATTGAAATGTCTTCAGAAACCACTCTGCCAACAGTTCCTATCACGAACGAGAGCCCAATATCGGGCATCCCGACTTCGGAATCAGCGATTGCTGAGGAAAACAGGTTACTGCGTCTCCGCGTGATGGAAATGTGGGACTCCTGGTCAAACGGAAGAGAGCTGCCAAGTGCAATCCCTGGATTTCCCGAGCTTTTCCCTAGGATGGGTGGAGCCTCCAATGTCCCAATCAGTCACCCCAATACCCCACTCGGATATCCTACCATCTCGACCCAATTTGTTGGAACACCTTCTGGGAATCGCCCGCAAGTGTTAGGTTCAGGAGCGACTTCAAACATTTTCACTGCTCCACCATGCTCATCCACGGCACATCCTACACTACCCCAGCCCAGTTTCGACCCCTCAGCTTTCACTTTCCAAGCACCTACATTACCAATGGAACCTCCACAACTTCCCACTTATACTTACACTCAGCAAACTCAATTTGAGTTCACTGCAAGCCAGGAAAAAACCACTAAAACTTCTGAGCAAGAAGAGATTGTTCGGAAAACAAAGAGTATGGAACAAAGCCTGAAAAACATACAAGGTTTGAGCGGGTGGAATGGCGTGTCCTATGCAGATTTGTGCATGTTTCCTCATGTGCACCTACCATTGGGATTCAAAACCCTGAAATTCGAAAAGTACGACGGGCACGGTGATCCCATTGCTCATCTCAAGAAATACTGCAACCAACTGGGAGGAGCTGGTGGAAAAGAGGAACTCCTCATGGCTTATTTTGGAGAGAGTTTGGTTGGTATCGCGTCTGAGTGGTAGATGGACCAGGATATGTCCCGCTGGCACATATGGGATGATCTTTCTAGGGACTTCGTCAACCAGTTTCAGTACAATATTGACATAGCTCCAGATAGGAACTCGCTGGAAAATCTGAAGAAGAAATCCTCGGAAAGTTTTCGAGAATACGCAATCAAATGGCGCGAATAGGCATCTAGGGTAAAACTTTCGATGGATGAGACCGAAATGGTCATGGTTTTTCTCCAAGCTCAAGAACCAGATTATTTCCAAAATATGATGTCAGCCATGGACAAACCTTTTGCTGAGGCTATCAAAATTGGTGAAATGATAGAAAGCGACTCGAAAATAGGAAGAATATTAAGTCAGGCAGCCATAAGGGCAACCTCCCAAGCCATCCAAGGCGGGTCTGGAGGAAAGGCCAAAGGAAAAAAGGAAGAAGAAACAGTTATGGCAACGTATGAAGGCAGAAGGTAAAGAGCTCCTAGATCGGTATTCTCGGAAAGGACTCCTCAACATTACTACCCGCACAATGATATGGCCTATGCTCCTCCACCCCCACCTTATGCAGTCATGAATGCTCAGCCTTTTAACCGACCAGGGCCACCAGTCAACCGAAACCCACCTCCATTCCAGAGAAATCAACCTCCTTACCAAAACCAGTATAACCCCTGACCACCACAAAATAACCCTAGCCCTCGTGAACCACCTAAGGCAAATTTCACACCAATTGGGTAACCATATTCCACCCTTTTCCCTAAGCTCATACAGATGAATCTATTGCAGCCCATTCCCCAAAATAGACAGAATTTGGATTCTCCAGCTTACCAACGGGGCGTGTATTGTGCTTATCATTCCGGATTTGAGGGGCATAGCACCGATAAAATCTGGACTGTGAAGAAAGTTGTGCAGGAATTGATTAACCAGGGAAGAATAGTACTCACGGATGAGGAAACTCTGAATGTGACCAATAATCCATTACTTGCTCACAACAACGGGCCGGTAATCGGAATGATTTGTGACGACAAGGAATTTGATCTTGCTTTAAAAGCCATAATAGCCATTGCTGATATAGAAAGAAAGCCAGAAACAACACCAAAGCAAGGGAAAGGGGGAGAGAAGAATGAAAATATCAAGGCTAAGGTTGAAAAGAAGATTGAAACCAGGGCAGAGACGACAGCACCCCAGAAAAGTGGAGTCCTTTATCTTCCACAAGGATGCTTAGAATATCCATTAGCCATAAGTAAGCCAAAGAAGTTTGAAATGAAAAAGGGGATGCCAATGTATGTACCCAATGGAGCCTATGTGGTCCGGGGATGATCAAACCATCTTGGCCGAACGAGCCGGTGGTTATCGGACGCGTACCACAAAAGCCAATGACAGATTCCTCTGTTGTACCATGGAATTATCAACCAACTGTGGTCACATACAAAGGCAAGGAAATTACTGGGGAATTACCAAGGGACACCTCCGCGAAGAAATATTCAGACATCCAAGAGGTAAACAGTGCCATACGAAAGCGTTTTCCGCTCAAGGAGTCCATCAGTGCATAAGAAGCGGAAGCCTTTTTTCCAGAAGATGAAAATGCCTGATTACGAAGTGGTAGATCAATTGCGCAAGTGTCCCGAACAAGTGTCCATGTTATCATTGCTGATGAAATCTGCCGAGCATCGGGATATCCTAGTGAGAATTTTGAATTAGGCGTACGTGCCTACCAGGACTTCGGTGGAACAGCTTGAAAGAATGTCAGAAAGGTTCTTTACTCTTAATTAAATCTCCTTCAGTAAGAATGAGTTGCCTCTAGAAGGGGCTGCTCACAACAAAGTTTTACACCTAACTATCAAGTGTGAAGGTTTTTATGTCAAGCGAGTAATGGTAGATAGAGGCTTAGGTGTGGACATTTGCCCGCTTTCTACGCTCCAAATGATGGAAATTGGCACGGGAAGGATTCGCCCAAACAATGTCTATGTCAGTGCTTTCGATGGCAATAAGAGAGAGACAATTGGGGAAATAGACTTGATATTGGTTATAGGCCCCGTGGAGTTTGAAGTAACTTTCCAAGTAGTAGATATGGACACCTCTTATAACTTTCTCCTCGGAAGGCCTTGGATCCACTCGGCAAGGGCGGTACCCTATACTCTCCATGAGATGGTGAAGTTTGAATACGAAAATCAAGAAAGAGTGGTTCATGGGGAGGATAAACAATCTATCTATCGGGACACAGCTGTCCCATGTCTAGAGGCCAGAGAAGGAAGTGAGCACATTGTATATCAAGCTTATGAGATTGTATTGGCGAATCAATATAAGGAGGGGAGCCCTTGCCCCCAACCCTTTTTGTCTAACGCCTCAATTATGGTGGAAAAAGAAATTATCAGGCATGGCTTCCAGCCAGGGAAAGGGTTGGGAAAGTCTTTGCAAGGGATACTGAAACCAATAACTCTGCCAATAACTGAAAAGTTCTTCGAAGTAGGTTTCTGCCCTACTACAGAAGATGAAAATTGGGCAGATGAGAGGAAAAGGGAAGGATGGGTCTTGCCACAGCCATTGCCACATATATATCAGACCTTTGTCAAGCCAAGATACAATGAAGAAGAGGATGATAAAACCTTCACAGCTGAAGAGATCGAATTATATGTGGGGCTATGAGGCGAATACTTTATCACACCAATATGGTTCAATTGGGAGAGGGTACTAGTACCGCTGAAGTGTTGTATATAGGCCCAGATGTTAAATTGCATAATCGGAAGGCTACGCCGTTCCCAATCAGGTGGGAGTTCGGGTAGACTTATCCTGCCACCTTTTCTTCATCACGAGTTATTTTAGGGTTTAACTCGGAAGTATGCTGTATTTTGTCTTTAATTTCCCAATGTAACCATGTTATCTTCCCAGATTCCATGAAATGAAATCAAGATTTCATCGTTATTCTTGTATTCTTTCTAATTCCTGTTATTTTCTCTTTTATTCTTTTCTTTTCAGTCATAATAATGCGGCTTTAAATAACATGACATGCCTGCGGACTTCATGCTCGCATCCAAACACACTGTCTAATTGTGAAATAATGAACCAAGAACCGGAATATGATAAAGAATAGGCTTTTAGGGAAATAAATTGAGAATTGGAATAATTTGAGAATAAACCTAAGCCGAACTTGAATGATACAGAACCGGTCAATTTGGGAACCTCAGAAGAAATTCGGGAAACAAAGATAAGCATTCACACTGACCAGAAAATAAGAGATGACATATTTCAACTTCTGTTTGAGTTCAAAGATGTGTTTGCTTTGTCATACGATGACATGCCAGGATTGAGTGTCGATCTAGTGGTACATAAATTGCCAATTCACCCTGACTGTCCTCCTGTCTAACAGAAATAGATGAAACTTAAAATTGACATCAGTGACAAGATCAAAGAAGAAATCACAGAGCAGTTGAAAGCAGGGGTAATCCGAGTGGTTCGGTATACTACGCGGTTGGCCAATGTAGTTCCTGTACCCAAGAAAGATGGGAAAATTTGGGTGTGTGTTGATTATCGAGACTTGAACCGGGCGAGTCCCAAGGACAACTTACCTTTGCCCAACATCCACATCCTTGTTGATAACTGTGCCAGACACGAGATACAATCATTCGTGGATTGTTACGCAGGATAGCACCAAGTGTTGATGGATGAAGAAGATGCAGAGAAAACAGCTTTCACTACACGCTGGGATACCTATTGTTACCGAGTCATGCTGTTTGGTCTGAAAAATGCTGGGGCAACTTATATGAGAGCCATGACCACCATTTTTCATGATATGATGCATCAAGAGATAGAGGTGTATGTGGATAACGTGATCATTAAGTCTAAAACTAGGGACGATCATGTCCGAGATTTGAGGAAGTTTTTTGAAAGGCTGCAAATATGATTTGAAGCTGAATCCGGCTAAATGTGAGTTTGGGGTCCCATCCGGCAAACTTCTGGGTTTCATTGTCAGCAAGAGAGGTATCGAGTTAGACCCTACAAAAATAAAGGCCATCCGAGATTTACCTCCTCTAAAAACAAAGAAAGATTTGATGAGTCTTTTGGGAAGGTTGAACTATATCAGTCGGTTTAACGCTCAGTTGACCACCACATGTGAACCAATATTCAGATTGTTAAAGAAATATGTTGCAGTCAAATGGACAGCTGAGTGTCAGGAGGCTTTTGACAAAATCAAAGAATATTTGTCAAACCCTCCATTTTTGGTCCAACCAGAGCCAGATAGACCCCTCTTCTTGTATCTGACGGTTTTTGAAAACTCTTTCGGTTGCGTTCTTTGGAAACATGATGTGACTAGAAATAAAGAGCAAGAAATTTATTATTTGAGTAAGAAATTCACTGGTTACGAGGTCAAGTACACTTTGTTAGAAAGAACGTGATGTGCTTTGACATGGGTCACTCAAAAGCTGAGACATTATCTGCAAGCTCATACTACTTACCTCAGAACTAGGTTGGATCCTTTAAAGTACATATTCTAGAAACCCATGCTTACTGGGAGATTTGCAAAGTAGCAAACTTGCTTACTGAATTGGATATAGTTTACGTCACTCGCACGGCAATGAAAGCCCAGGCACTAGCGGATCACTTGGCTGAAAATCCGGTTGATGAAGAATACCAGCCTTTGAGCACATACTTCCCAGATGAAGAAGTAAACAAGATAGAATGGATTATTGAAGATACTTATGCTTGGAATATGTTCTTCAATGGAGCGGTGAACGCCAAGGGTGTAGGAATTGGGGCAATTTTAATTTCTCCAACTGGCCAGCATTACCCAGCTACCTCAAGGCTTCGGTTTTTCTGTACAAACAACACTACTGAGTATGAAGCCTACATCATGGGCATGAATATGGCGATTAATCTATATCTGGAAGAATTATTGATCATGGGTTCTGATTTGATTATTCGGCAAGCTTAGGGAGAATGGGAAACCCGAGATGTCAAGCTTATTCCTTACCGACAGCATGTAGAAGATCTCGGCAAGCATTTCAAATCGATAGAATTCAGATACATCCCACGATGTCATAATGAATTATTTGATGCACTCGCTACTCTAGCCTCAATGCTGCCTTATCCGAGAAATGCCTACATTGATCCCTTGGAAATCAAAATCAGGGAGAGACATGGTTATTGTAATGCATTCGAAGTAGAGCCAAGCGTCCATCCATGGTATCATGATATTAAGAGATTTTTGAAAACACAAGAATATCCCGAACATTCCACTGGGAATCAAAAGAGAACCATTAGGCGACAGGCGAGTGGTTTCTTTCTAAGTGGTGAAATCTTGTACAAAAGGACTCCAGACCTCAATTTATTAAGATGTGTTGACGCCGAAGAAGCGGGAAGAATCATGCATGAAGTGTATTCTGGGGTGTGCGCACCTCACATGAACGGGTATGTGTTGGTAAAGAAGATACTCCGAGCTGGATATTATTGGATAAACATGGAGAAAGATTGCTTCAGTTTTGTCCGGAAATGCCATCAATGTCATGTGCATGGAGATCTGATTCATGCACCTCCAACAGATCTATGTCACATGTCAGTACCTTGGCCTTTTGTCGCATGGGGTATGGATGTCATTGGACCAATCGAGCCAAAAGCCTCAAATGGAAATAGGTTCATATTGGTAGCTATTGATTATTTTACGAAGTTGGTTGAGGCTATCACTCTCAAGTCAGTCACTAAAAAGGTTGTAGTGGATTTTGTGCACTCGAGCATTATCTGCCATTTCGGTATTCCAGCAACCATTATCACGGACAATGCTGCAAATTTGAACAGTCGTTTGATGGAAGAAGTGTGCGAGAAGTTCAAAATAACACACAAAAATTCCACTCCTTATAGGCCCAAAGCCTATGGCGTTGTTGAAGCGGCAAACAAAAACATCAAGAAGATTTTGAGAAAGACAATCCAAAGCTCTGGGCAGTGGCATGAACAATTACCTTTTGCCTTGCTGGGATATCGCTCTACGGTGCGCACATCGGTGGGAGAAACTCTGTATTTGTTAGTTTATGGAACTAAGGGTTGTGATCCCAGCAGAAGTGGAAATCCCTTCACTCCGGACAATTGTTGAAGCAGAAATTGAAGATAGTGAGTGGGTTATAACTCGATTGGAACAATTGACTTTAATCGACGAGAAACGGATGGCCGCAGTTTTTCATAGGCAGTTGTATCAACAAAGAATGTCCCGCGCCTATAGTAAGAAAGTGTGGCCTAGGAAGTTTGAAGTGGGGTAGTTAGTGTTAAGGCGCATTCTTTCTCATCATCAGGAAGCCAAAGGAAAATTTGCCCCTAACTGGAAAGGTTTGTACATCATCAGGAAAATACTGCCGAGAGGAGCATTATACCTAGGTGATATAGAAGGAAATTATCCCGAAGCAGTGGTGAATGCAGATGCAGTTAAAAGGTATTATGTCTAAACTTGCTTCGAGGATATCTTTTTGCAACTGAAATGAAGCAGGCTTTTTAATTCCTCGTAAACCCTTTGAGTCAATTACCTTTCTTTGATTACCTTCTTTGGAACCCGGAAGTGCTATTGAGAAAAAAAAACAAAAAAAAACTAAAATTATTTCCCTGAACTATATTTGACTTGATTCCGAAAGGATACGTAGGCAGCCTCTCCCTGAGGTTCAGTCACACCAAAACAAAAATCCCAATTCCCCCAAAAAAAAGTGAAACTCGGGCAGATGATATAATTGTTCGGCCATGACACCGCCGAAATGGTTCCAAAGTTGTAGTTCCACCCAAAGTCCTTCTACCCTAAAGACCCTGCCCAAGTCCTTCTGATCAATTGGCAAAGACAGGAAAGTGGAAAATATCATCGTTGGAATATGATACAATTCAAATAGAGAGAAATAAAATGAGAGAGTCTTATTGGTAAAAACCTTCGGACACCATAAGGCGATGGTGAGTAGAGAAAACAAAAATGAGAGAGTCTGCTTGGTGAAAACTCGCAAAGAGCACTATCAGGCGACAGTGAGAAGAGAAGTGAGAGAGGTCGAATGGGCAAAAACCCGCAAAGGGCGCTGTCGACCGAAAAAAGGATACTTCATCACTAAAACTCCTTGCAAGGTTCCCAAGATTGGAAATATAGGTCAATGGGTTCATGAGAAGTTGGAAGCTGGTGCGGGTCGGGCGTCCAGTCCAAGGAGCATGTCATGTTCACGTGGAGTCAGCATGCACCCCAGATAAGTCCTTCTTTTCCCCTGAAAGGGACGCTTCTTTTTAAACTCATATACTTGCATTTTTGCATACTTTTATTTGAATCCATTTCAGTTTAACTTTGATTCCGTAGTAATTACAAAGAAAATGTGGCAGGACCGGTTTCACAGGGCTCTGCCCGGCAAGGGTCAAAGAAAATACTCAACCTCAATGGTGCGCCAGTCCAATCCCGACTGACCATGGTGATTTATTGCCTCCAAAGTGAAAGAAAATAGAGGTGAAAACCCAGAGCCCACCACGAGCGAATCATCATTGAAATCCAAAGACTGAACCCGGTTAGTGTGAAAGAGATTCACCCTCAAGGCCAACAAGCAGCAAAGTTCTCAATGGAAATGGGGCCGGGATCGGGTGATGAAGATGATCAAGGCCACAAAACCAACCACTGTTTCAACTAACGAATTGTTCTTTGTTGAAAACAGGCCTTATTCAAAACATTTGCGCAAGAAGCAGGTGCAGCCCAAAATAAATGAAATGAGCAAGCACTGAAATGGCGTTGCAGCAGAAGAAACGACCAAAAAGGACGTTTTCTCACACACTCTTGCATGAATTCTGATAAATACAAGGAATAACATCTAAAAAGAAACCCCAAAAAGGAAGAAAGAAAGGAATGGGAAATGAAAACTCCCGAAAGAGAATCAAATCATGGTAGCATAGCTTTTTATTTGCAAAATATCCCGGCCAGAAAAAACCGTGGAGCTTTTTCATTGGAAAAATATCCCGGCCAGAAAAACCAGGATCTCCGGCCAGCAAACCGTGGAGCATTTCCTTTGCCACATGTCCCGGCCAGAAAACCGTGGAGCATTTTCTTTGCCATATATCTCGGCCAGAAAACCGAGGATCTCCAGGCCAGAAAACCGTGTAGTTGTTTAATTGGCAAAATACCCCAGCCAGAAAACCGAGGATCTCCCGGTCAGAAAGTCGTGGAGCTTTTTCCTTTGCAAAATATCCCAGCCAGAAAACCGGGGATCTCCCGGCAAGAACCGGGGATCTCCTGGCCAGAACCGGGGATCTCCCGGTCAGAAAACCGTAGAGCCTTTTCTTTTCAAAATCCCGGCCAGAAAACCGAGGATCTCCCAGTCAGAAAACCGTGGAGCGTTTGCTCTTCCAAATCCGGTCTAAAAACCAAGAATCTCTTGGCCAAAACTGAAAGGCCTCTTCTAGTTTGATTGTCGTATGTTTCACAACTGACTCACGAAATTTTCCTAGTAAAACTGGGGCAAAAAAAATTTTCGTTTGTTCGTTTTGACATTTTAAGCAGGTTGACCTCGTGGCACGGGATACAAGATGACCGAAAGGATGAGTCTTAGTCTAGAATAAAGAAAAAAAAAGAAAAAGAACAAAAAGAAACGAATTCAAAGTTGAAGCGGAGAAAGATGCGGACTGCTCAAGATATGATCGAAGTCGCAAACTTTGCATGTTCCGCCTTAATCCAAAAGCTGAAGAAAGAACCAGCAACTACAACTTATGAGCGTCAAGATTCTGACCGAGGTCCACAGCATGAACCAGCTTAAGTTTCAAGATCAAGCTTCAAAATATTTATAGATAGGAATCTTGTAACTCGTAGTTGATAGGCCTAGCGAGCTTAGCATTTACTTTCCGTTTTGGTGTAATAAGGAGTTCAGCAAGCAGAAATAGCAGCAACAGCAGTGAAATCACAGCTTTCTCGGTAGTCCCAGCTACCAACTTCCATAACTACACTGACCTGATTCCTTTATAGCCAAGGATATGTAGACAACCTTTGAAGCAAGGTTCGGTCGGATTCTTTTCAAAGACGCTTCTCATGGAGTTCCAAACAGGAAAAAATCCCTCATAATTGCTCATTTATCTTTTCCCAAAAATCTTTCGTGTCTCCGAGCAAAGAGGGGCAGCTGTGAGCACGTGATTTTTGCCTCACATGGATCACTTCTACAGATTTCCAAAAAATTAGTTTTCCTTCTAATTATTTATTATTTTCGGGATTATTGTAGAATTTTCTTGATTGTTTGCATTTTTTTGTGCATGATTAATTTTATTAATTTATAAAATACAAAAAATTTAGGATGTAATTTTATATTAATTAGTAAATTAGTGTTTCATAAAATTGGAAAATCACCAAAAATAACTAATTTTGCATTTTATTGTTTAATTTCAAATTTTGGTAGTGTTCTTTAAATTTGGGTCTTAACTATTATTTAGAATTAATTAGTATTTTTGATATGATAATTTAATGTTAGGATTAATTTAGGTTTTAATTTTCAATTTTGGAAAAAATAACAAAAGAATTTTGAATAATTCAAATGAGAGGAAAGGGGGTAGAAGAAATTGGGTCGTCTGCCCCCAATTTTCCGCAGGCCCAAATTAAAAAAAAACTCAGAATTGGTCCAGGCCCATCCCCCATACTCAGCCCGTATTTGCCTTAGCCAAAACGACGTAGTTTCAGTGCTAAAATACGTCGTTTCGTCTCCTCTGCCCAATTAAACGACCAAACTCACATGTTACCTTCATTAGTGTAATTTGTATATTAAATATTAAAAAAAACCCTAATTCCCTCATCCTCTCTCTAAGCTCGTCGTCTTCCACCGTAGCTCCGCCGTCCGGAAATCGCCACACGGCGGCGGAGCATCTCCAAATAGGCCCAAATTTTAACCATGCAACCTTCATTATCTCCTCATTCATGTCCCCCCCATTGATTTCTTCAAAAGTCCACCTGTTTTTTCCAAATTTGAGATCTAGGAAAGAACAATCCGAGTTTTTTTGCCATTGACCTGAATTTCTTATTTGGTCCTCAATTCAAGTTGAAACCAACATGAATTCCTCAGTTCTTTATCGAAGAATGCCGTTTTGATTTGAAGATTTCCCTATTCTAGTTGAATTCTGAGCAAGTAATCGTGGTTCATCCCAAAACCATTTCGAGCCTTTACTTCACTTCTTTTTGGAACACGTTGAGGATTATGGCATGAAGAACTAGCTACGGACAAAAATTCGGCTAGTATTCATGTTGCAATTCTCACCAGTGGGCCGAGATTCTTGCTCGCTGGAGTTCGTATTGAGGTTGTCATCGTTCTCATGCATTTTGAGGCCTAATTGGTGTCTCTCTTCTCTTTTTCTATTGAGATTAGTTAACAATTCAATTCTCTACTCCCTTTCTCTGTTTAACCTTTTTAAATTAGATTAGATTTTGGACCTTTTGACAATTAATTGTCGATTTAATTTTAGTCTTCATTCGATGTGTTCTTGCTTCGCATAATTAGATTAGTTAAGTTTAATCTCTATTTTTCTATGTGGTTTGCCTCTGACTCTGAAATGTTTTGAATTGGTAATTTTGATTGGCTCAGAATAATTTTGTTGTTTGTTCGAGATTGCATTTAGTTTGTCAAATTAGCTTAGTTCAAGAGTCATTATAATTTATAGGGTAGTCAACATTTTTATTCATAGATGCATTGTTCAAATTAGTCTGTTGATTCCCTGTTAATCCCTCGAATGTGTTATGAATTAGTTCATGTGAAGCATGTTCAACATTTTATTAATCTTAACTGTTTCATTAAGTTACCTTTTGGGCTTAAATGAACAATTAGGAACTTCAGGGATGCTTTTGAATCATGAGTTTAGGTAAAGCCTAAATTAATTAATAACCTGAAGGGTAAAAAGGGGTTTTACTTATGCTAAAAATCAGAAAATTCTGGAATATAGCACAGCTGTCCCTATCCTTAGCAAAATGTTGATATTGGATAAGGAAAAAGAACAGCCAGCTGTAAAAAGGGCTGTAATATTCTGAATTTCAAAATTCTATGTTATAATTTCCTATTTGGGTGCCTCGTTGTGCCCGAGGTAGGCCTAGCGACAGATATGATTTGGAGAACTTATAACACCGAGTGCCTCATTTTGTCCATAGAAAACAGAACGAGTCAAAACAAACATAAAGAGAAATTGTCACTAATGGCCAGTGGCCTTATTACATCAAGAAACCAGTAAAAATCCTAACTACTTGGTCCCAAAAGGACCTTCCCCAGATTCGGTATCTTTGCCTCCCTCGTACAGCTGCATCAGCTCGTGCAGTCCCAGTAACAAGTAAATCCAATCCAAGTGCTCACCTTCGTTACCTTCAGCTTCCTGACAGTCGTTGATTCTTTTTAGAAATTTGCCTTCTAGCTCAACTAGACCTTGCTCCAAGTACCCTACGCGATTGTCTTCATGGACAGCCATGTCCTTCCATTCATTGATTAGCTTCTCTTGGGCCTCTAGTGATTCCTGATGCTCACTTTTGCATTCTCGCATCCGTTTGCATAGCTGATTGTACTTGACCTTTGCGACAATCCCCTCATCAATAACCCGGTGGTCATGGACGAAACCTGTTTTTCCCAAGCCAATATAATCGTCTTCCAACCATTCTAGATAAAGTGGCACATGCCCAGCCTGATACCTGTCTGGTTCCATAGATTCCTTTTCCAAAATGAGTTTGGAATGCCACATATACTGAGCCCGGCACCTGTGTGGGCTATCGTCATCTTGGAAGTCAGCCTTGTAGTGACTCATCTTTTCTACCCTTGGTATAATCTGCTTTCTTCCCGCTTGCCGCATGTCTTGGAGAGGGACATAAGGGTAAGTTCCTCTTAAGCTGATGAGTACAAGGAATGGCGCATCCCTAGACCGAATGATAAACTCCCTAGTTAGAAACCACTCGTACATCCATTGTACCTGCTCTTCTTTCAGATTCTCCAATAGTTCCACCCATCCACTGGCATCTTCCAGGCAAGCGAACATATCCGGCATGAAGTGCTTTCGCTTTGGATAATGGAAGGTGATATGGTCATCCATGTCCAGGCGTATGATCTTTTGTCTATATTCTCCCTTCTGGAGATGTTCAATGAGCCAGAGTTGCAGTAGAAAATTGCACCTTTCAAAGGGTGGTTCCCCTTGTTGACATTTCTCCAAGGCTCGGTACACTTCGACGATGATCATGGGTGCTATGTTGAATGTCTGCCCGTCGATACCCTCCAAGTCTTTGGTTACCATGGCTAGTCTCATGTCAATTCTAGCCTTCTTCATTGGAAAGACTATCATGCCCAGAAAACAGAACATGAATACAAAGGCTCTCCTATGTATGTGCCCCAAAGAGGTGAGCGCGAACTCGTCTATGTGAGTGTGGTAGGATTTTCTATGTTTGAACCTTTCATACATGAAGTCGAAGGATATGTAGGAGTCCTTCAGACTGGTCAGATTAGGATTCTTATTGAGCGCCACCATTTTCAGAAACCCTCTACCTTTGCGATTTTCTAGCATAAGCAGCCCCGGGCTATCCCAAGGAACTCCGGCTAGACCCTCAATTTCTTCCAACAGCGGCGTCATTTCAATACCCCCAAAGCGGAAGACAAATCGTTCACTATCCCAAAACATAGTAGCAGCTTCCACAATCTTTTTATCTGGCCTTTCTTCCAGGAGTGAAGGAAGATTTCCTAAGTGCTTGCGGACAAGAACCCGATCACTACCATGCAGATCCTCCCACCAGCTCAGTAACTTTGGGTGAACGTTTGATACCATACCGAATCTGGGGACCTCGTGCCACATTTCATGTAAAATAGAGTGTTAGGACCTTAACCCCGCCAGACTCAACTATTTTAATCAATAATTAGCTAAAGGCATTTAGTTCTCCAAATCAATGCACATAACGTGAATGTCTGTTTTGGTTTCGAGGAAACCCGATAGACTTTTGGTTTAGGCTATCCTAATGAGTCATTATGCAGACAACATAACTGACTCGACTAAGTTTGACCATGATGCATGAACAGTTAAACAAAGTAAGGTTTCTGTTTTTGAAGTGCTAGACAAGGTACCCTTGAGTAGACAACTCAAGAGGGAAAGGCACGAAACCGTCGACTACACCGTTGATCGACTGGTTTTACCGCAAATATGCCTTTGCCAAATTTAAGGGGTTTGTAATATTGGAAGAGCGCAACCACTCATTATAAGTGTTGCTATGGGATTTGTTTGGCACGAGTGGAAAATGATGTTGAAGGACGCAATTACAACAGCGAAATAAGTACATGTATTTTCACGTTCATACAACAATAATTACAAGAGATGCTTGGAATTTAAGACGGAATTGAAATACAGTAACGGCAGTAAAGCAGTTGAAAAAAGGAAGACATGAATAAACAAGTTAGTAATTATGAAGAAATGATTAAAGCAATAAATAAACATAGTAAAGTCACAAAACACGTAATGGTAAAAGCCTTAAAGAAAAGTCCCCAGCAGAGTCGCCATGCTGTCGAGGCCCCCTTTTTCAAAAGCGAAATCGGGTTTCACACAACTCTCATTCCGGTTTGGGAGTTGTCACCTAATGATTTGTCACCTAATGATTATAGTGCATTAGGACACTTTTAAAGATGAGAGTGGTATTTTGAAAGAAAACTAGAGTTCGGGTAAGGGCTTGAGATTATCTCGAGGGGAAGGTGTTAGGCACCCCTCAAGATCTACTAGTGTGGTTCTCGGCCGAGCTAATGTGACTTTAAGAAGATATGAAGCAAGTAAACAGATAAGATTCACATATAAACATTTGAATAAGTTAGGTATTTTGAAAAAAGGAAATGCATAAGTTAAATAAAATAGAAGATATAATGGATTTGAAAAGAAATCATTACTTTAGAAAATATTTAAATAAATAAAGCAAGCAAAGAAAAGGGGGTCCTAGGTTCGACTATAATATGGATCACATCGGTGCAATACCCCGCTCGCACTCCTCAAGGAGGAGTCGCATATGGCATTAGCGCACCGGTCATCATAACCATATTCTACCATTCCCATCATGTTAAGGTGTTGAAACGCGATGGTATCGTTTACTTATTGCATGCTAATACCCGTCCCAACCTATTAGTCCTGGGGTATTAGGACTTCTAATCCTAAGAGGGGGAAGAGAAAGATAGGATATATATGGAGTTTGAAAAGGTAAAAATACTAGAGCGACAATAAAGACCAAATAGCATCGAAGAGGTATGCAAATAAGGCATTCAAGGCTCAGATAAAACCCCATAACACAACAGCGATTAGTTTAGCATGACTTCAAATACTGATTTGGTCTTTAAAAGAGGTTAGAAGAGCAGACGGATTAGTTTAACACATAAAAGTTGGATAGAAAATCCGTTTTGCGCCCTCCGCGCCTGTTGTTAGGAATTGACAAGTTTAAAAAAACAATTAGTCTTAAAGGAAAACATTATTTTTTCAGATATAAGTTTGTTGAAAAGGGAATTGAGAAAAAAAAGGTTCAGAAATGGCTTACGGATTAGCCGCATTGTTTGAACAAAAGGATTTAAGACGAAAGTTTTCAAAAAGAACTTTGAAGTGTAAACTCATGCAGGCGAAGTAATTTAAAACTGCACGTTTGGCATTTGAAAAAGACACTATAGGTTTAGAACAGCAGAAAAGGACTAATCTAGGCCCGATTTTGAAGATTGCATTGACATGCTTTAAACATACTAGGTGAGTCCGGGACACATTGACCCCTTTTTGTTACTGCTTTTATACATTTAAATGGCCTACCGTTTGCCTAGAGTTTATACAATTCTTATAAGCATGTTTTCTAGGCAGGATGCAACATTGAGATCCTATAGGCGTGCTTTCTATTCGAGATGTTGTGTTGAAAGCTTATAGGCATGGCTTCTATATGAAATGTGAAAATGCAAACCCTATAGTCATGGTTTCTATCATGGATTGATGCAACATTGTAAAGCCTTATAGACATGGTATCTATATGAGATGGCGATAAAGTAAACCTATAGATATGGTATCTATATGAGATGCAGTAATGTAAGCCCTACAGACATGGTTTCTATCATTGATGGATGCAGTATGTAAAGCCTTATAGACATGATTTCTATTGTTAATTGATGCAAGAACGTAAACATGATTTCTAGTTGATGCAAGAAGTAAACCCCTCCCATATCCCCTTTCACTATATCCCCAAGCTATTTTATACAAATTTCTCACAAAAATATGGACAAAAAAAAACATTAAAGGAAATAAGTGAATACATCAATACTACAACAGGCCTGAAGAAGCGCAAAGCAACTTTAAGGTCCAACATATGCCTTTTACCAAATTCGGGCTCCCAAATCCGAGGCTTTCTCTTTAGAGTGTTACAAAGTTCCAAAGGCTTTCGTGCAAATCCAGGTAATGCTTACACTCTAAGCAATTGGAGTAGTGCAAGTGTGGAATTACCAGCCCCAAGGCATCCAAGTTCAGAGGAGACTCTGGGGTCCCCTAAGCATGGCTTTCCAAAGGGGAGTAGGACTTAAAGAACTAAGAATAAGTGTAAAAGTGAGGAATTAGAGGAAAACCAATACAAGAGGTGGTCATACCTAGCCATGAAGTGAGACTGGCACACCCCTAACCTCTTGCATTGTTCAACACGAAAGAGCAGACTTGAAAACAAGTCAGGCTAGGTCCTGTATGGTGATTAAGGCACCAACAGGCATGTGTCAAGGCTCAAACACACAATATAGGGGATAGGAAATGGGGTTATTTTGAGTATAGGCTAATGACAACCTTAATTCTAAACTAGGAGTGGCAATGAGGTGCCACCCTAGTCCAAAACACACTCACATGCAAAGAGGGGTTAAGGGCAGGGGGATCACATAAGAATACTTGAAATAAACATAATTAATTAAAGGGGTTTAGGGAAAGGGATGTACATGAATTCAGACCAAAATAATGAACAATAAAGATAAAGAAGGGTTAAGCATCTTAAATTTGAAATCATAAACATACAAGGGAAATGGGGGAGGGGATTAAACATGTATGAGCTTAAATTGAAATCATAAACAGACAAGGGAAATGGGAAAGGGGATTAAGCATGCTAAACACAAATTGAAGTCATAAACAGACAAGGGAAATGGGGAAAGGGATTAAGCATGCTTAAACTGAAATCATAACAAGGTAAGGGAAAGGATTAAGTAAACAAGTAGCTTAGAGAAATGAGAAAGCAAATCAAAGACCTACCAGTTGTAAACTTGAGTAGTGAAGCAAGTAAAGCAGATGAGTCTTTATGATTTAGCCTTGGCTTTCAGCCAGCTAAAATCTAGCAATAGAACAAGTAACAGAGAAGAACAGAAGAGAAGAGAGAGTTTTTTAGTGAGTAAACTTGGAATAATTCGTGTCTCTCCCTTAGTGAGAAAAGGTGAGGGCCTTTAATAGTTTGAAAAGATGCAGCAATAAGGCAAGAATATATCAATCAGTTTCAATCACAAATAATTAAGGAGAAGGTTTCCTTTGATTAAGTGTAAGGCCCCGTGAAAATAAGTGCTTAGATGCTAGCAACTCATAGAGTCGAGTCTACCTATGTCAATCGGATTCTCTTACTGTTTTGAACTTAAAAATGCGAAATCAAAATTATTCCAGAAAATGGCCAAAATGCGGTCAAGAATGCGGTCGCAGATCAGCTATGCGAACCGCATTCCTACCGTAGATGAATCAGAGAGCAACCAATTTTCTATGTTGAAAATGCGGTCAAATCTGCGATCGAATAATCAATATACGAACCATTGAGCGATCGCATATTGTCCCTAAGGAAATTCGAAGGCCAACTCTGTGGTGCATTCTGCAACCGCAGAACACAAATGCGGACCACATATCTACCGTATTCCCAACCCAAGAGGTTTGAAACATTAGCCATTTCTGCGGTCCATTATGCAGACCGCATGTCTATTCTGTGACCGCAGAGTTGCGTCACAGATTGAGCTCCCCCAGTTATTTTTCAAAAAATCTAAGCCCGGCCCCTCTTTAATAAAAACACCCCATCCCTCATTTTTAGCACATTTTCAGAACTAAATAAGAGAGAGGAAGAGAGGGTCCTAGAGAGAGAAAGCAAGTTCTTCATCAATTGATCTTTCAAAATCATTAGAGTGTCAAAAACCCTTGGTTCATTGTCTTCTCTATTGATTTCTCAAGAAAAATCCCTAACCCATTTCCCCCAATTTCAAAATTGAGCTTGGGAAGGGAACCCCATACACTTGCTTTGAATTTTCTTCAAAATATCTTTATGCATGTCTTCAAAACTCAAGAATCTTGTAAAAAGGGAATTGGGTAGTAACTATGCGTTTAAATTTCTAAAATCTAAGTATTGTTCATGAACTATATTGACTTCCTGATTTCTTGGAAAATTTGGACTAGAGGTTTAAAGGGGAAAACTCAACTCCAGGTATGTACGGCTAACTGTGATCCTTGTGAAATCGCCTTATGCTAGTTGTGAAATTGTTGATAGTAGATATTCATGTGAGAATCATTGTGAAGCTTTTGTGTTGTATGATTGTGTGGTTATACTTTGTGATGAATGTTGTGGAACTTGTAATTGAAACAACGGAAATGGAAAGTGATGTGGAACAATGGAAATGAAACAATGTGGAACAATGGAAATGGGAATGGTGTGGAATAGTGGAAATGGATGTATTATGAAACAACGTGTGTGATTAGTTGTGAATAATTATTCTGATGATCTAAATTGTGTACCAATATGATGATCATGAGGAAATTGTTGTTGCTAGTTGTGGGAATGTATTACCCTTGTTGTGGATCTATGTTAACAATGTGCCATAGTTGATTCCATGTATTTGTTGTTGTGCTGTTTGTTGTTGTGCTTTTTGTTGTTGTGAATTGAAAACTGTAAGGCGGGGTCAGGTTACGCGCCGCAACACGGTGAAATAAGGTGTGGGTTGGCGTGAGAAGGGTGGCCGAGGTAATAGGGCGGGCGAGGCAATATGGGTGGAAAATGTGATCCAACATCACTATTGATATGAATATAAATCATGAAATGATAAATGTGGAAATGTGAAAGGAGACAGCAGTAGAGTTTGTAACCTGTGGGGCACTGATTTCCCCTTTGTATGACTATTTGAATCAACTATGTGAGATGTTTGGTTGATGCTCTATGGTTGTAATTTTACTACTGTTGTTCAGTTCTACAATTGTATATGCATTTTGGCTTGAGTTTACTTGGGACAGAGTTTGTTCATACATGCCAGTACAATTCAAATGTACTGACGACCCTTTTGTCTGGGGCGCTACATTCATGTTATGGTTGTAGGTGGATCCGTAGCAGGCACTCCAGTCCACCGTTTGTAGCTCCTCCTCATCTCTATCATCGGTATTCGTGTTGGTGAGCCCCATTCCTTCCGGGGCCTTGTGTGGTTCATGCTACTCATGTTGTTGTATTTCGTAGTCTTGTGTCCTTTTGTAAAGGTATAGCTGGGGCCTTATCGCCGGTGAGTGTTGTACTATCTTTCTTTTAGAGGCTCTATAGACAGTGGTATGTCGGTTGGAACTTATGTATAAAGGTGTATGTTTTGGGCGTTGTAAACATGTATACCACGTTCCCTGTTAATCATAATGTGTGGTTATAAAAGAGGAATCGTACGTTCTTTCATTTGCAAAATTTAGTATCTTTTAGCAAATTATCATTGAATAATGTGGGGTAACGCGTGGGGAATAGGAAAGGCACTCAGGTCCACTCGACTGGGGATACCCGGTTGAGTGCCGGTCATGCCCACGGATATGGGGCGTGATAAACTTGGTATCAGAGCCTAAGGTTTTTATGGAATCATAGGATGTCTCGGAGTCGTGCCTAGTAGAGCCCTTCTTATAGGTGTGTATTCGACCACATCTATAAGTTGGGGGCTACACAGGAGTTTAGGAAAAATGATCCTCTTCTTCGTTATTCCAAGTTCGTGCGGTAAAGTGATGTTGTGTCTAATTCGTGCACTATTTCAAATTTTCAGTAATGAGACCTAAGAAGAAAGCTAGACTCGGCCTAGGGGCCAATGCCACTTCCAGTGCGGTTAAGGATCATGTGCTGACTGCCGTGGGTGAGAGTGATTCCCCCGTTCTGAATTTTCCTACTCCGTCCATTTCTGATCCAAGCAATCATGTTCCAGCAGCGGTCGAGGGTGCTACAATTTCTCCTGCCAATGCTCCCCATCCTGATGTTGCTCTAGCTTCCGATCCTGGGATTTCTGATAGAGACCTTAGGGGAGCTATCCGTATGTTGACTCAGTTAGTAGCCGCCCAAGCGAGATCTCATGATTCCCATGTGTCCTCCATTGGACAGGGAGATTCCTCCAGCTCCAGAGTTCATCAGTTTATGCGATTGAATCCTCCAGAGTTCTCAGGCACAGACCTAGAGGCCGATCCGCAAGGGTTCCTTAATGAGATGTACAAGACCCTTCGAGTGATGAAGGCTACGGAAATAGAGGGGGTAGAATTGGCTTCACACAAGTTGAAGGGGGATGCGTGTTCGTGGTTTTAGATGTGGGAGGATTCCCGTGAGGAGGGGTTCCCTCCAGCTAGATGGGATTAGTTCGTGGATGCGTTCATGGACCACTTCTTGCCTACCGAGGCCATGGAAGCCCATGCCACCGAGTTTGAGGTTCTTAATCAGGGTAGCATGAGTGTTTGGGAGTATCATATGGAGTTCGTGAGGTTGTCAAAGTATGCTCCTCAGTTGGTATCGACTATGGAGGCTAGAGTTCGGCGATTCGTTCAGGGTCTCATTCCTATGGTAGTAAATGAGGATGCTACAGTGGCTTTGCATTCAGACATGAACTATGGGAAGATCATGGGTTTTGCTCAGGCCACAGAGGCCAGGAAGTTGAAGATTCGAGCAGATAGGGAGAGTAGCAGCAGGGCCCGGTCTATAGGTCACTTAGGGAGGTCAGCTCCGGGGAGAGGGTCAGCAGGATCATCTCAGTCTTATGCTCAATCCTCAGCTAGTGCACCACCATCTGTGCACCGTTTCTAGTAGAGTAGCCCTTCGGGGCCAGGTTCAGACAGCAGGAGGTCCCGCCAGTTCAGTCATTCGGGGATGAGACCTCGACAGCAGGGAGGTATATGCCCCAAGTGTGGGAGATTTCACACAGAGGCTTGTTACTTGGATGCGCCAATGTGTTACAATTGTGGGATGAGAGGTCACATACAGCGGGACTATCGTGCGCCCAGATAGGGCACGGGTAGGGGACTTGCTCAGCCATCCAGTTCATTAGTTGCTACATCATCGGTGTGCCCTCCAGCCCTGGCAGGGCGTGGTGCAGCCAGAGGTGGAGCTCGTGGTAGGGGCGGACCCAGCAGGTTTTATGCATTGAGTGGCCGTCAGAGTGTTGAGTCTTCCCCAGATGTTGTCATAGGCATCATATCTATTCAGACCTTTGATTGCTATGCTCTTACTGATCTGGGTCTTCTTTGTCCTATGTCACTCCATTTTTTTTCTTTGAGTTTTGGGATTGAACCCGAGCAACTTCTTGAGTCGTTCTCTATATTGACTTCGATTGGTGATTCTATTACAGCCGCGTGGGTATATAGGAATTGTGTTGTTATGGTAGGTGGTCGTGTTACCACGGCTGACCTTATCGAGCTTGGGATGGTGGATTTTGATGTAATTATGGGGATGGATTGGCTCTACTCGTGCTTTGCCAAACTTGATTGTCGAACGAGAGTCATGAGGCTCGAGTTCCCTAATGAGCCAATTGTTGAATGTAAGGGAAATGGTGTTGTGCCTAAGGGTAGGTTTATTTCTTACCTCAAGGCTTCGAAGATGATCAGGAAGGGGTGTATTTATCATTTAGTACGGGTGGCGAACAGTAATCCAGAGGTTCCTGCCCCCGAGTCTGTGCCAGTTGTGAATGAGTTTCTAATCCACCGTACCGAATGGCGCCAGCAGAGCTGCGAGAGTTAAAAGAGCAGTTGAAGGATTTATTGGAGAAGGGGTTTATCCGGCCAAGTGTGTCGCCATGGGGTGCTTCGGTTCTTTTTGTCAGAAAGAAGGATGGGTCACTTCGGATGTGTATCGATTATCGGCAGCTAAATAAAGTTACCATCAAGAATAATTACCCTTTGCCTCGGATAGATGATTTGTTCGATCAATTGCCGGGTGCAAGGTTGTTCTCCAAAATTAATTTGGGGTCCGGGTACCACCAATTGAAGATCACAGAGCAAGATATTCCTAAGACCGCTTTCAGGATGCGTTATGGCCACTTTGAGTTCGTGGTCATGTCTTTTGGGCAAACCAATGCCCTGGAAGCTTTTATGGATCTTATGAATCGGGTTTTCAAGTCATTCTTAGACTCCTTCGTGATTGTTTTCATTGACGACATCCTCGTATATTCGCGAAGCAGGGAAGATCAAGCTAGTCACCTCAAAGCGGTTTTGCAAACTCTAAATCAGCACCAATTGTATGCCAAGTTTTCCAAATGTGAAATTTGGTTGGAGTCTGTAGCTTTTCTAAATCATGTTGTTTCCAGTGAGAGGATTCAGGTGGACCCCCAAATGATTGCAGCGGTGAAGGATTGGACTAGGCCCACAACCCCGACGGAGATCCGTAGCTTTTTGGGGTTAGCATGGCATTATCAGAGGTTTGTAGAGGGATTCTCTACCCTCGCCTCTCCTTTGACTAAATTGGCGCAGAAATCAGCGAAGTTCCAGTGGTCAGGTGCTTGTGAGAAAAGTTTCCAGGAATTGAAGACAAGGTTGACTTCGGCACCGGTATTGGCCTTGCCAGAAGGCACATAGGGGTTTGTAGTCTATTGTGATGCCTCCAGGGTTGATATAGGGTGCATTCTGATGCAACACGGGAAGGTCATAGCTTTTGCTTCGAGGAAACTCAAGAATCACGAGAAGAATTATCCGACGCATGATTTGGAGCTTGCAGCAGTTGTGTTCGCCTTGAAAATATGGTGACATTATCTTTATGGGGTTCATGTGGATGTGTTTTCAGATCACAAGAGTCTTCAATATTTATTCAAGAAGAAGGAGCTAAATTTGAGGAAGCGGGGGTGGTTAGAATTGCTTAAGGATTATTATATGGACATCTTGTACCATCCAGGGAAGGCGAATGTGGTGGCTGACGCCCTCAGTCGGAAATTCATGGGTTGTTTGGCTCACTTGAGAGCAGATCGGAGGTTCCTAGCTCGGGAGGTACATCAGTTGGCCAGCCTTGGGGTTTATATATCTCGCCCCCGAATGAGGAGGAACTTATGGTGCATAATACAGCAGAATCGTCGCTCATGGAAGAGGTTAAAGAAAAGAAGTATTTTAATCCAGCATTGGCGCAATTGAAGGAGGCAGCTCTAAGTAACAAAATTTCTGCATATTCACTCGGCAGCAATAATGGAGTGCTATGGTGCCATGACAGGTTATGTGTCCCAGATGTGGATAATCGTCAGGAGAGGGTAATGGAGAAGGCCCATCATTCCAGGTATTCAGTGCACCCAGGCTCTACAAAGATGTATCACGATCTCAAAGATATCTATTGGTGGAGTGGTATGAAGAAGAGTGTAGCAGACTTTGTCTCTAAGTGTCCGAATTTCCCGCAAGTGAAGGTCGAGCATCAGCGGCCGAAAAGGTTGATGCAGCTTATAGAAATACCGATGTGGAAATGGGAAATGACCAATATGGACTTCGTGACAGGACTACCTCGTACTCAGCTACAGTTCGACTCCATTTGGGTGATTGTGGATAGGCTCACCAAGTCAACTCACTTTTTGCCAGTCAAATCCACCAATATTGCAGAACAATATGCACGGTTGTATATCAAGGAGATAGTGAGGCTTCATGGTACTCCACTTTCTATCATTTTGGATCGAGGAGCTCAGTTTACAGCTAACTTCTGGCGGAAATTTCAACAAGGTTTGGGTACTCAAGTGAATCTCACCACAGCTTTTCATCCGCAGATCGATGGCCAAGCGGAGCGGACTATTAAGACGCTTGAGGATATGTTGTGGGCATGTGTCGTAGATTTCAAAGGCAATTGGGATGATCACCTTCCCCTTATAGAGTTTTCTTATAACAATAGCTTCCATGCTAGCATCCGGATGGCCCTATTCGAAGCATTGTACGGAAGAAGGTGTAGGTCCCCGATCGGGTGGTTCGAGGTTGGTGAAGCGAAATTAATAGGGCCAGATCTTGTGCGCCGGGCCATGGAGAAGGTAAGAATTATTCAGGAGAGAATGAAGACTGCTCAAAGTCGCCAGAAATCCTATGCAGACGCGCGTCGAAGAGAATTGAAGTTTCAAGAGGGAGATTGGGTACTCTTGAGGGTGTCTCCTATGAAGGGAGTCATGCGCTTTGGGAAGAAGGGAAAACTAAGTCCTAGGTATGTCAGGCCTTATCAAGACACTCAAAGGATCGGTCAAGTTGCGTATAGGTTGGAATTATCCCCTGAAATGTCCTTAATGCACCCGGTGTTTTATGTATCCATGTTGAGGAAAGTTGTGGGTGATCCGTCTAAAATTGTGCCAGTTGAAGACATCAAGGTTACTGAAGAGTTATCATATGAGGAGATTCTGGTTGCTGTTCTAGATAGGCAAGTCTGAAAGTTGCGGAACAAGGAGATTGCTTCAGTTAAAGTGTTGTGGCGAAACCAACAAGTCGAGTAAGCTACGTGGGAATCGGAAGATGAGATGAAGATAAAATACCCCCCATCTATTTGGATAAGTTAGAAATGATCATGCAAATCTTGTCCCCTAGGAGGGTTGGTGTTGTATTCCATTAGGTGTAAGAATCATCCTTTCTCTTTCCAAGTGCCTTATTGTTGTAATTTCTCGTAGTTGTGTCAACAAAAACTTGTGTGTTGTGGTTATTTGAGCAATGTGCAGTCCTTTTGCTAATTGTTGCGACCAAAGCACACACGCAAGCGTAAGCGATCGACAAGTAATATAGTAGTAAGTAGAGTATCGTTCCCACGAGGAATTATAGTCAACTTCTTGACTGATATTAACTAAAATAATTATCAATTTATGCTATATTATGACAAAATATTTAAAGAGCTAATTTACAACTTAATAAATAAATGCACAATAATTCAATGTAAAATTACTACACCAATTTCACAATATGTTTATAACAATTTGGATAAATATATTCCTGGGTCATGAACTTGCTAGAAATTATGCTACTATATTAGCTTAAAATTGATTTATCGAATTATCCGGGTTATTGATTATAGGGTTAATAATATTCATAAGAATCTTTCGAGTTCTTATGTATCTATTCAAGTTAAATTAATACTTATATGTCTATGGTATTATTATTAGCAAGAATGCATTTACAACTCATATTCTTCAACCAAACAAGGCAATTAAGTATATGTCTATCTTAATTGCGAATCCTTCACCCGATGCCCCGGATTCAAAACTTGTTCTATTTGAATCTATATGCAACCAACAATTTACTTTGTCAAGTTTAATTCAAGATCCGTAAATAATATTTCACTGTTAGCTACGCAGTAAAATATTAAGAGCAGAATCAAACAAACAACCCAAAATGATAACTTCAATATCTTCAATCTAAGCTTCAAATAACATAATTATCTAACATCCATGACCCAAGAATATTAGAAGTCTTAGCTACTCATAATCATATAAAAATCAACAATATTAATATCAAACATACTAAAAACAAAATACAAGATGAAGGTTTAGATAAACTCTTTAAATTGTTGCTCCAAGGTAGTGTTCTTCAATTCTTTCCTTAGCTCCAAGAGACTTCAATGGCTTTCTTCTCTCCAAATCTTCTCTCTAAATTCAATAGTGATTTTCCACTCCCCCTCGATAATTGTTGTTAAAAATCTTATCCTCCTCCATAATAGAAAGTTGCATTAATTAATTTTGAGTGAAAATCTGTGAGTTTCCCATTTTACCCTTTCATAATGTTTTTCCCCGGATAGAAACGCGCGTTGAAATAACTTCGCGCGAAACTTCGCACATCTGGAAGAATTTTTTTAACCATTTCTTGTTTCTTGATTTGTACGAACTCAACTCCGAAGAATGTTTTTTGCTCCTGAATCATTCCATAACATTTCTAAATATTAATATAGGCTCCTTCTGCAAAATATAACAATCACAAATTAAATGCCTATTTCTCATCAATTTCGTACATTATGTTATTGTAATTCAATTAAATGGAAGCACAAATAATGGTTAAATCACTCAGATTTCACCTATTATCAACACCCCATACTTAATCTGTTGCTTGTCCTCGAGCAATTAACATACATTTCACATGGTGACCACCTTTTTATCATACAATTTCTTGTAATAACACATGCTAACACTTAGGTACCAATTCATAATAATTCAACCTCAAGACATGACTCCAAAGTGCCACGCATTTTCATAACTTACTTACTTGCTCTAACACAAAGGTCGAAAATTCTCCTTGCCTTTACAAATCATGTGCCCTCCCACAAATAATATAGACTAGTTCCTCTCAAAATAATAATCAAGAATATTAAAGAACTCAAAATAGGAAGAATTAACTCACTCTCAGAATTGAAATTCATGTGGAACGGATGACATACCATAAGTTTGCCCCTAGTGTAATACTCTACTAATTGAGCATATTCAGCCAAGGATCAAGTAGGACTTTAATTGGTTGTAATGTAGGCTAGGAAAAAGGGTGTGAAAAGTATAGAATGTAGTAATTACACCTCTTTGAACACTTCCGTACATACAACATATTTCATATTTTCAGTATCACTCCTATGTTAAACCATCTCCAGCCTTTTTGATATTTCTACATAGTAACAACAAATTTCATTATCTTCAAGCACCTTAGATTAGGGAATGTGACTACTGAAAATTCATCCCCTATATATATACACATGAATTATTCTTCACTCTTTTTCTGTTTTTTTTTCACTCAGTTTTTTTTTCATTGATTCTTTTTTAAAATAAACCAACCAATCTCTTCTCAACTTCTTCAACATTAAAACAACATTAAGTACTCATGAGAGATAGAGGTGAAAACAACTGATATATTACATAAATTGGTAAGGTTAATAACATGGGTTCCAAAGAAATAGGATCATCTCCTAAATTGAATAATGCCAATATTTCGCTTCGCAAAATACTTGGGGGCAAGTTCTAGACATCAACTATTATACACAGAATATTCCAGCAATCCTTACTCACACATTGGCACACAATTCACTCAAGCTTGGATATTTCCCGACTCTTTAGTAAAAGCAGTTAAGCAAAGTCATAATTATATAATTTAAGGCACTTATTTTAGGATCAAGAACTGAGGTTGAACATCACAAATAAGGCATATATCACTTTTCAAGCATGTGCATTTGAGTAGAACAACCCTTTAAGTTAGGAACATTTTATTCATAAATAAAAATTATACCACACGTGGTTCAAATACACCCTTGGAAAAAGAACCATAGCATAAAGAAAAACCAAGGGGGAATTACTACACTACTTATAAAGAAAATCTTTTTTTCCTTTTTCTAAACACCCTCAAGACCTTTTTCTAAACAAATCTGTCATCAGGCCGATATATTTTATACAGACCAATATTTAAAAATAACAACATTAAAAATCACTCCACTAGTTAAACATTACTAAACAAACTGCTTAACATAACAGTCACCTGAAATTAAAGCAAACCACATAATTAACGAAATCCAACAAAAACACACAAACAATCCTAAAATCCATGATAATCTTCTCAACTTATTCAACATTAAAACAACATTAAGTGCTCATGAGAGATAGAGGTTCAAACAACTGATATATTACATAAACTGGTATGGGTGCCAAAAAAATAGGATTAATGGCTCAGAAGGTTTGACTAGGATATATACAATTAGGTGGGAATTAATTATCAAACTTCAACAAAGAAATGCCTATATCATCTCCTAAACTGAATAATGCCACTATTTTGCATTGCAAAACACTTGGGGGAAAGTTTTAGACATCAACTATTATACACAGAATATTCTAGCAATCCTTACTCACACATTGGCACACAATTCACTCAAGCTTGGATATTTCTCGACTCTCTAATCAAAGCAGTTAAGCAGAGTCATAATTATACAATTTAAGGAACTTATTTTAGGATCAAGAACTGAGGTTGAACATCACAAATAAGGCATATATCACTTTTCAAGCATGTGCATTTGAGTAGAACAACCCTTTAAGTTAGGAACATTTTATTCATAAATAAAAATTATACTACACGTGGTTCAAATACACCCTTGGAAAAAGAACCATAGCATAAAGAAAAACCAAGGGGGAATTACTACACTACTTATAAAGAAAATCTTTTTTTCCTTTTTCTAAACACCCTCAAGACCTTTTTCTAAACAAATCTGTCATCAGGCCGATATATTTTATACACACCAATATTTAAAAATAACAACATTAAAAATCACTCCACTAGTTAAACATTACTAAACAAACTGCTTAACATAACAGTCACCTGAAATTAAAGCAAACCACATAATTAACGAAATCCAACAAAAACACACAAACAATCCTAAAATCCATGATAATTCTCATATCAACATCACCCCACACTTAAAGTCTAGGAATGTCCCCATGACTGTCATACGTTAAAACTAATAGAGATAAAAAATACTTCCCCGACATGTCATTCTTGTTCTGATACTGTGTCAGGGTTGACATTACAAGCTCGCCCCAGTGCTCTTAGCCATCCCATAAATATTTTCTTTGACTTGACTTGTCGGTCTGCGATTTCCTCCACACGAGTGCTTAATGTGTTCACTGTTGTGCGCAACTCCCCTATCTCTTGATCCCATGTGTTTTGGCCATGCACCCTAGCAGTTCCTAAAAAGGATGTTGTTCTAGGCAATACAACAGCTGGTGCATTGGGTGTTTGTGCTTGTTCTCCTCCTTCTGCATCCATGGGTTCATTTTCTTCATCTTTTGCCTCAGCATATGTACTATCATCATCTCCTCCATCAGCTGCAATTTTTTTGGTTTTAACTTGATTGACTTCTTGACCATCACATCCACATCTTTATTTTCCGGTACTTGTGCCTTCCTGCAAATTTGAGTTACTAAAGATGGAAAGAAAAACTCATACATCCGATTTGGGAACCTGACAAACATCTCATCATATATCACTTTAGCCACATCAAAATTCAAGTTCTCCATGAAACACCAGATTATTACTGCTCTAGGACCATTAACCTCCGTGGAGTTCTTTGATGGAAGAATTCTATTGTTGATGACATAAAGCCAGTTCTTGGCTTCTTGAGTCAGAGCTGATGAGTGGAATTTTTCACCGTAGTCCAACCATTCCACCTCCACTCAAGGGGTGCAAATCTTTTGAAAGAAACTATTCCACTTTGTGTCATTTGGAGCCTTTGCATATTCATAGAAATCATCTTCTTCTGGTACATGGTCAGGCAGATTGTAGATTGCTCGAATTGCCTCAATGGAGGCATCAACGGGTCTTCTTCATACTGTGACAACATTGTTGTCATGATCAGGTAGATTCACGTAAAATTCGCGAACTACCGTTTCATTCGCCTCCATTGGTTCATTAATGAAGGTTTGAAGTCCTTGCTCAACTAACCTATTGTAATATTAGGGCATATTTCCCGAAGCTTTCTAATATCAATGCCCCTTTCAGGAATTGGTTTCTTCATTGCTTTGGTATTGAAGTGAGTTTGAGCGTTGGGTGAAGTCAACATGTTTGGTGTCATACGTTGATGCAGAAACTGCCCTTTGGCGGCTAGATGATGCACTTGCTATCGAACGCTTCTTGGGTGATATAATGCCTAAAAAAGAATCACACATTACTTAGTCCAATATAGGTAATGTGACACAAAGTGGTTACTCAGACTTCACTCGCAAAGTTAGCCACAATTGCACTATAAAACTCTTTGAGGACTTTTTACAAACATCTTGTGTGCCAGCATTTTTCATCCTTATTTCTAAGGTTTGGTTAGAGATTTTCCATCCAAGTTTCAGCTATAACCAAATCACATCCTACCTATCCCATATATATAGCAATTTATCCCCACACTTATCTCAAAATGTATCAAAATCTAAAAAATATGTTATGAACACAATAAAACCTATAATTTGTATCATATATATCTACTATATACTATGAACAAAGGAAATAATTATCTAAAAAAATAATAACAAAAATAGAAGAAAGAGAACCAAAAATTTAGGGTTCTTACCTTTGTTAGGGATGGGTTTGATTTGGATTAAGGATGAAAAGAATTAGGTTTGATTAAGGATGGTGTTGTAATGAGGATGAAGAAGAATAGATGTTAGTTGAGGGTTTATTGAAGAGAATGAAGAAGAAGAGTGATTTATAAGTTAGAAAAATAAAAGAAGAAAAATATATACCATAGATTGCAAACCCGACCCAGACGCACGAAGTTTCGCTCGAAGTAAAACTTAGCGCGTTTCTTCGCGCGTTTTGAATATCATTCTGCCTCCCTCGTGCGAAGTTCGCGCGAAGTTTTTATTTCACGTGTTTCTTTGCGCATCTGGGTGTAGCGTTTGGCTATATTTTTTTACACATACCTTAACCTTCTCCATTGTTTTCCTGCATTGATTTATACACAATAACAATCATTAGAAAAAAATCATCGTTGGGTTGCCTCCCAACCAGCGCCTTATTTAGAGTCACGGTACGACTCCACAGTTTATTGCACATCATTCAAGTCTACTAAGGTCTTGTGACGATTAATGTCACCACCCCAATAGTGTTTTACACGCTGCCCATTCACCAAAAATGTACCACTTGAGTTTACGTCCCTTAATTCAATTGTTCCATGAGGAGTCACACTTACCACCACAAACGGGCATGCCCAACGGGACTTAAGTTTTCCAGGAAAAAGTTTCAGCCTCGAATTAAATAGACGAACTTCTCTACCCGACTCAAACTCACGATGTTGAATGTGCCTATCATACCACCTCTTGGTCTTTTCTTTGTACAACTTGGCATTTTCATTGGCATGCAATCTAAACTCATCAAGTTCATTGAGTTGTAACAACCTTTTTTTACCGGCTAAATCCATGTCCATGTTTAACTTTTTGATTGCCCAATAAGCTTTATGTTCTAACTCAACAGGTAAATGACATGCTTTCCCATATACTAACCTGTATGGAGAAGTACCAATTGGATTCTTGTATGTTGTTCGGTAAGCCCACAAAGCGTCTTCTAATTTAGCCGACCAATCCTTTCTATTTGCATTGACTATTTTCTCCAAGATTTGTTTAATCTCCATGTTAGACACCTTGACTTGACCACTCGTCTGAGGGTGATATGCAGTAGCAACCTTGTGTCTAATACCGTATTTGGACAAAATAGTTTTTAGTAGTTTGTTGCAAAAGTGTGTGCCTCCATCACTTATCAACACTCTGGGAGTCCCAAAGAGTGTGAAAATGTGTTTCTTTACAAAATTCACCACAACTTTTGCATCATTTGTTGGAAGAGCAATGGCCTCAATCCACTTAGATACATAATCAACTACAACCAAAATATATCTGTTTCCATTGGAATATGAAAATGTCCCCATGAAATCAATTCCCCATACATCAAAAATCTCTACTGCCAAAATATTTTGTAACGGCATCTTGTTTCTCTTTGTAATCGTACCTGTCCTTTGACACCTGTCACAATATTAACAAAAGAATGTGCATCTTTAAATAATTTTGGCCAGTAAAAACATGATTGTAGAACCTTTTGCGTTATTCTGTCTCCACCATGATGACCTCCGTAAGGAGAAGAATGACAGTTTTGCAATATTGCGTGCATCTCCTCCTCAGGGACACACCTTCTTACCAATTGATCTGCACATTGCTTGTATAGAAAAGACTCATCCCACATGTAAAATCTCAAATCATGTAAGAATCTTCTTCTTTGATTAGCTTTGAACTCTGGTGGAGTTACCCTGCTTGCTATGAAATTTACATAATCCGCATACCATGGGGTTTCATCCGAGGTGATGGCCAGTAACTGTTCATCTGGAAATGTTTCCTTTTTAAATTCCCCTTCAATTACATGGCCTTGGTTTTCCATCCTGGATAAATGGTCTGCAATCTGATTCTCCGTGCCTTTTCGATCTCTAATCTCCAAATCAAACTCCTGCAAAAGAAGAACCCATCAAATTAATCTTGGTTTGGCATCTTTCTTTGCAAATAAATACCTTATGGCTGAGTGGTCTGTCTAGACTATGACTTTGGTTCCCACTAGATAGGACCTGAATTTATCAAATGCCCACACTACCGCAAGCAACTCTTTTTCTGCTACTGTATAATTCATTTGAGCTGGATTATGAGTTCTGCTTGCATAATGAATGGAGTGAAATATTTTATCCTTCCGCTGTCCCAAAACATCTCCAATGGCTATGTCACTAGCATCGCACATTAACTCAAATGGGAGTTCCCAATCTTGAGAAATGATAATTGGTGCATTAACTAGTCTTCTTTTGAGCTCATCAAATGCTTTCAGACAAGCATCATCAAACTTGAATGATGTATCTTTTTCAAGAAGCTTGCACAAAGAAGAAGAGATTTTCGAAAAATCTTTAATAAACCTACAATAAAATCATGCATGCCCTAAGAAACTGCGGATGCCTTTGACAGATATTGGTGGAGGCAATTTTTCAATTCCTTCCACCTTTGCCTTGTCCACTTGCAGACCATCTTTTGACACCTTGTGTCCCAATACTATACCTTCCCGCACCATGAAATGGCATTTTTCCCAGTTTAGCACAAGATTAGTTTCTTCACACCTGGCAAGTACTTTATCAAGGTTCATTAAACAATCAACGAAAGAACATCCAAAACAGAGAAGTTATCCATGAAAACTTCTACAAATCTCTCAACCATATCAGTAAAGATAGCCATCATACTCCTTTGAAAAGTCGCATGTGCATTACAAAGACCAAATGTCATTCTTTTGAATGCATACGTGCCATAAGGACACGTAAATGTGGTCTTTTCTTGGTCATCCGGGGCTATAGTAATTTGATTATACCCAGAGTAACCATCTAGGAAGTAGTAATACTCCAGGCCAGCCAACCTATCAAGCATTTGGTCAAGGATGGGAGAGGAAAGTGGTCCTTCCGGGTTGCATTGTTCAGTTTTCTGTAGTCAATACAGATTCTCCACCCTATTACAGTTCTTGTTGGAATCAAGTCATTGTTTTCCTTTATCACCACAGTCATTCCCCCTTTTTTGGGGACACATTGCACAGGACTCACCCATTTACTATTAGAGATAGGGAATATAATACATGCATCAAGCCATTTGATCACCTCATTTCTTACCACCTCTTTCATGTTGGGATTTAGGCGGCGTTGTTTTTATATGCTTGGCTTGTGTCCTTCCTCCATGAGAATCTTGTGCATGCAGAAAGCCGGACTGATACCTTTGATGTCAGACATTGTCCACCCAATTGCTTTCTTATGCTCTCTCAATACTCTCAATAATTTTTCCTCCTGCAATTTATATAAATCAGAGGAAATAATAACAGGTAAAGTATCAAAATTACCCAAATAAGCATAAAGAATATGAGAAGGTAAAGGCTTCGGTTCCAGTTTTGGAGCTTCTTCAATTGAGGGTTTCAGAGGTGGGCCATCTTGCCTGTTCAACGATTCAAAAGGATTTAATCCTCTCATATAGTCACAAGATGCACTCAGAATATGCTTCATTTCTTCAACCTCATCATCAATATCCAAACTCTCAAACAATACAATCGCCTTCTCTAAAGAATCTTTCAAATAAACACTTGGGGTTATGAGTTTCTCATCCATCTCCATGACAGAGATCATGGACAATTCTTCATAATGGTGAGGAAGTTGCAGAGCTTTATATACATTAAACACAACTTCCTCATTGTCAACTCTCATTATCATTTTACATTCCCTGACTTTAATTACAGCATCACCAGTGGCTAAAAGAGGTCTTCCTAAAATAATAGGAAATTTTTCATCAGCTTCAAAATCCAAAATGATAAAATCAGCAGGAAAAATAAATTTCCCATTTTTTAATAACACATCTTCAATTACTCCTTCTGGATAAGCTATGGACCTGCCTGCAAGTTGCAACATAACAGTGGTGGGTTTTGGATCTCCCAAACCCAGTTGCTTATACAAGGACAACGGCATCAAATTTATACTTGCTCCCAAGTCACAAAGTGCATGGCCTACATCAACATTGCCAATTCTCACCGGTATAGTAAAGCTGCCTGGATCCTTAAGCTTTTGAGGAAGCTTGTTTTGAACCCTCAAAGTGTACTCCTCAGTAAGTGCAACTATTTCAAACTCTGTCAATCTTATTTTGTTCGCCACAATATCTTTCAAGTATTTAGCATACTTTGGAATGTCCCAAATCTCATCTACCAACGGAATGTTCAATTGAATTTGATTCAACATAGTGAGGAATTTGTTGAACATGCGATCATCATTCTTCTTTTTAATCCTTTGTGTAAATGGTAGTGGTGGTCTTAGAATATTCATAGGGGCTGGAATTGTATCCTCTTTATTTTCCTCTTGTGTTGCTTTGGGAATTAATTCACCTTTAGGTATTTGCTTGTTCTTTTTCTTAGATGGAACTTCTTCTAACTTCCTTCCTGTTCTTAATGTAATTGCACTCACTTGAGGATTCTTTTCTGTATCACCCAGAAGAGCACCTGCCGGTCTAGTATTTTGATTTGCAGCTAGATGTCCCATTCGCCTTTCAAGATTTCTGAAGTCCGTTCTGAGTTGTTGATTATCTTGCAATAATTTTTTCAACTAATCATTCGTACTTTCCTCTGCTTGTTGTGGCGTCCTTTGAGGTTGATTAAAATTTCCTTGGGGTATAAATTGATTTTGATTTTGTTGATTTCCACCCAGAAAAGAAATTATGATGATTCCTCCAATTTGGATTATAATTGTTCCCATATTGAGCTTTTTGATTCATCGGACCTCTGTTTTGTTGCCCAGCATAATAAATAGATTCAAGATTCATGTGGCACATGTCACTCGTGTTACTTTCACCACACACTTCACAACAAACGGACATTTGTTGAACCTGCTGCGTTGGTTGTGATGGTACCATTGTCATTCTGGCCATTTGATTTGCCAATTTTGCTCAATCTGCTCTCATGGAGGAAATGTCATCCAGTTCAAGTAACCCTGATTTTTGTTTCATTGCTCTCCTTGGTTCTCCTTGACCTTGCCAATTATGATCATTAGCAGTAAAATTATTCAACAGAAGTTGTATTTCACTGTATGGTTTTGCCATGCAACTACCTCCACAAGCTGAATCAAGATTCATTTTGGAAGTTTCGTCTAAACCATCAACAAAATTATGGCCCAATACTTCATCAGTTTGACAATGATGAGGACAATCTCGAAGTAATTTCTTGTATCTTCCCAATCTTGGATAAGAGTTTCACCATCACGTTGTTGAAACCCAAGAATCTGACTCCGCAAAAACTTTGTCTTTTTGGTAGGGAAAAACTTGATTAGGAATTTCTTTGCTAAATTATCCCAATTGTGGATTGAATTAGCGGGTTCTTTCTGCAACCATTCTCTAACTTCCCCCAACAATGAAAAGGTAAATAAGGTCATCCTGACATAATCCTTGGAAACATTTGGATAGTTGTATGTATGTGTTATTTCCAAAAAAAAAATTGAATGTGCCTTTGTGGGTCTTCATGAGATAGACCAACATATTTCCCAGTGGACTGTATCAACTGCACCATGTACTTTTTAAGCTCACAATGACCGGTGATTTCAGGCTTCACAATGGCCTGAGTCGTATTAGCAAGGTTTGGCCTTGCTGCTTCTATCACCTCACGTTCTTGATTACCTGCCATCACTGTTGGCTATGGTTGAACTTGAATGTCCAACTCTATTTCTGTTCTGTTTCTAGCTTCCCGCTCCCTCCTTGTTCTATGAATTGTTCTTTCAATTTCAGGATCAAATGGAAAGAGGTTGTCTGTGATTCTACTCCTCCGCATTCAAGAGAAGAGCCTACGCAACACAAATAATGTAGATGAATTTTTTTATATTTTTATCAACAACTAATAAAATTCTTAAAACAGTCAAGTAGCTAATTTCAAACTCCCGGGCAACGGCACAGAAAACTTGTAGCGACCAAAACACTCATGCAAGTGTATGCGATCGACAAGTAATATAGTAGTAAGTAGAGTATCGTTCCCATGAAGAATTATAATCAACTTCTTGATTGATATTAACTAAAATAATTATCAATTTATGTTATATTATGACAAAATATTTAAAGAGCTAATTAACAACTTAATTAATAAATGCACAATAAATAAATGTAAAATTACTACACCAATTTCAAAATATGTTTATAACAATTTGGATAAATAACTTGCTAGAAATTATGCTACTATATTAGCTTAAAATTGATTTATCGAATTATCCAGGTTATTGATTATAGGGTTATTAATATTCATAAGAATCTTTCGAGTTCTTATGTATCTATTAAAGTTAAATTAATACCCATATTTCTATGGTATTAATATTAGCAAGAATGCATTTACAACTCCTATTATTCAACCAAACAAGGCAATTAAGTAATGTCTATCTTAATTGTGAATTCTTCACCCTATGCCCGGGATTCAGAACTTGTTCTATTTGAATCTATATGCAACCAAGAATTTTCTTTGTCAAGTTTAATTCAAGATCCGTAAATAATATTTCACTGTTAGCTACAAAGTAAAAATAATTAAGAGCAGAATCAAATAAACAACCCAAAATGATAACTTCAATATCTTCAATATAACCTTCAAATAACATAATTATCTAACACCCATGACCCCAAGAATATTAGAAGTCTTAGCTACGCATAATCATAAAAATCAACAATATTAATATCAAACATACTAAAACCAAAATACAAGATGAAGGTTTAGATAAACTCTTTAAATTGTTGCTCCAAGGTAGTGTTCTTCAATTCTTTCCTTAGCTGCAAGAGACTTCAATGGCTTTGTTCTCTCCAAATCTTCTCTCTAAAATCAATAGTGATTTTCCACCACCCCCCCCCCCCCCTCAATAATTATTGTAAAAAATCTGATCCTCCTCCATAATAGAAAGTTGCATTAATTAATTTTGAGTGCAAATCTGTGAGTTTCCCATTTTACCCTTCCATAATGTTTTTCCCTGGATAGAAACGCGCGAAGCAACGCGCGTTGAAATAACGTCCCGCGAAACTTCGCGCATCTGGAAGAATTTTTTCAACCATTTCTTGTTTCTTGATTTGTACGAACTCAACTCCGAAGAATTGTTTTTGCTCCCGAATCATTCCATAACATTTCTAAATATTGATACAGGCTCCTTCTTCTGTAAAATATAAGAATCACAAATTTAATTCCTATTTCTCATCAATTTCATACATTATGTTATTGTAATTTAATTAAATGGAAGCACAAATAATGGTTAAATCACTCAATTTTCACCTATTATCAGTAATTAATGTTTTGTGCTCCCATGGTAAGGTGATATATGGAAGTAATAATTAATTTTGCATAGAGACTACGTATCAAAGGGTTTTAATTGTGTAATAATTAGTTTTTGCATGGGAGAATTGTATTGAAATGAATAATTGTGTTGTACCCTTGTGATAGGTAAATGGCTATAATAGTGCAGACCATTAATGCTTAATTTGATTAAATGTAGTGTGCTAAAATGGTTGAAAAGTGTATCAAGAGGTTGAATATGTGCAAGTGTGAGGGTTATGCATTTTGCAACTGTTGTAAAGGTAGCAGGTTTGTGTAATAATGCTTGGGAACGTGTTTTGGGGATTCTTTGACAGGTGGTCATGTCCATATTACAAAGGAAACTCAGGCAAAACTTTTCTAATACAAACTTGAAAGTTAATAAAAGGTGTAGAAACTTGCATATCATGTTTGCAAACTCATTTAGTTCCCAACTCCTCATTCAAGGACGAACGATCTTAAGCGGGGGAGGATGTAAGGCCCCGTGAAATGAGTGCTCAGATGCTAGCAACTCATAGAGTCGAGTCTACCTATGTGAATCGGATTTTCTTACTGTTTTGAACTTAAAAATGCGAAAAAATGCAGTCCCAGATCAGCTATGCGGACCGCATACCTACCGAAGAGTGAATCAGAGAGCAACCAACTTTTGATGTTGAAAATGCAGTCAAATATGTGATCACATAATCAATATGCAGACCGCAGAGTGACCACATATTGTCTTTTAGGAAATTCAAGGGTCAGTTCTGCGGTGCATTCTGCGACCGCAGAACGCAAATGCGGATCGCATATCGACCGCATTCTCAACCCGAGAGGTTTGAAACTTGAGACATTTCTGCGGACCGCGTGTGTGTTCTGCGACCGCAGAGTTGCATCGCAAATTGAGCTCGCCTAGTTATTTTTCTAAAAATCTAAGCCGGACCCCTCTTTAATAAAAACACCTCATCCATCATTTTTAACACATTTTTTGAACAAAATAAGAGAGAGGAAGAGAGGGTCCTACATAGAGAAAGCAAGTTCTTCATCGATTGATCTTCAAAATCCATTAGTGTGGAAAACCCTTGGTGCATTGTCTTCTCTATTGATTTATCAAGTAAAATCCCTAACAAATTTCCCCCAATTTCGAAATTAAGCTTGGGAAGGGAACCCCATACGTTTGCTTTGAATTTTCTTCATAAAATCTTCATGCATGTCAAACTCAAGAATCTTGTAAGGGAATTGGGTAGTAACTATGAGTTTAAATTTCTAAAACCTAAGTGTTGTTCATGAACTAGATTGTCTTCTTGATTGCTTGGAAAATTTGGACTAGAGGTTTATAGGGGAAAACTCAACTCCAAGTATGTATGGCTAACTGTGATCCTTGTGAAATCGCCCTATGCTAGTTGTGAAATTGTTGATAGTAGATATTCATGTGAGAATCATTGTGAGGCTTTTGTGTTGTATGATTGTGTGGTAATGAATGTTGTGGAATTTGTAATTTGAACAACGAAAATGGAAAGTAATGTGGAATAATGGAAATGGAACAATGTGGAACAATAGAAATGGAACAATGTGGAACAATGGAAATGGGAATGATGTGGAATAGTGGAATGGAAATATTATGAAACAACGTGTGTGATTAGTTGAGAATAATTGTTGTGATGACCTAAATTGTGTACCAATATGATGATCATGAGGAAATTGTTGTTGCTAGCTGTGGGAATGTATTACCCTTGTTGTGGATCTATGTTAACAATGTGTCATAGTTGATTCCTTGTATTTGTTGTTGTGTTGTTTGTTGTTGTGAATTGAAAACTGCAAGGCAGGGTCGGGTTACGTGCCGCAACACGGTGAAATAAGGTGTTGGTTGGGGTGATAAGGGTGACCGAGTTAATAAGGGTGGACGAGGAAATAAGGGTAAAAAATGTGATCCAATATCACTACTGATATGAATATAAATCATGAAATGATAAATGTGGAAATGTGAAAGGAGACAGCAGGAGAGTGTGTAACCAGTGGGGCACTGATTGCCCCTTTGTATGACTACTTGAATCAATTGTGTGAGATCTTTGGTTGATGCTCCATGGTTGTAATTGTACTATTGTTGTTCAGTTCTATTCTTCTATATGCATTTTGGCTTGAATTTACTTGGGACAGAGTTTGTTCATACATGCCAGTACAATTCAAATGTACTGACGTCCCTTTTGCCGGGGGCGCTACATTCATGTTATGATTGTAGGTGGATCCGTGGTAGGCACTCCAGTCACCGTTCGTAAGTCCTCCTCCTCTCTATCGGTGGTATTCGTGTTGGTGAGCCCCATTCCTCCCGGGGCCTTGTGTGGTTCATGTCATTCATGTTGTTGTATTTTGGATTCTTGTGTCCTTTTGTAAAGGTATAGCTGGGGCCTTTTCTCCGGCAAGTGTTGTTCTATATTTCTTGTAGAGGCTCCGTTGACAGTAGTATATGGGTTGGAACTTATGTATAAAGGTATATGTTTTGGGCGCTGTAAACCGGTATACCACGTTCCCTGTTAATCATAATGTGTGGCTATAAAAGAGGAATCGTACGTTCTTTCGTTTGCAATAATTAGTATCATTTGGCTAATTATCATTGAATAATGTGGGGTAACGCGTGGGAAATAGGAAAGGCACTCAGGTCCACTCGACTGGGGATACCCGATTGAATGCCGGTCATGCCCACGGATTTGGGGCGTAACATTAAGGAACCGGCTTGAGGTAAATAAACTTAGTTTATTTTTGGAAAGAAAATCAAGTACCAATCACAGAATATAGGGCAAATACGTGTAAGATGTTTTGAAAAACACACGGGTAAACACATAAGGCAGGTCCATTACCTAGAAAATCAAGGGATTAGATACTACCTTGTTTGAAATTAGTCAGAAAACAGGTCTCAATTAGAGAACCAATTAAACGGTACAAAATTAATTTTCCCAAATTAGGGTTTCTCAGAAAAGGGGGAATGTGACAATATAAAAAGTTCATAGTTTTGGACACACAAAAACTAAAAGCAGTAGAATAACATGTAGCAGAAACACACAAGCGAGAATTAGAGGCGGCTAGGGTTTCATAGAGAGAAAGTGAAAAACCCTCTTAAACTAGGGTTTCCATTGCACAAAGAGCATAAGGAATATCATAGATGAAGATGAACAAAAGCAGAAGAGCATAAAGGGAAAGCATAGAACAGCTTAACTCGAAACCCTAAAAAATAATCAGTAAAACAAAACGCCTTAGAGCCGTGGTAGAAAATACTCGGAATCAAAGTAAGTACTAAAAGAGGACACATAGTAAAGCAAACAGAGAAAAGAAATCAAGGATATCAGGGAGAAACCCTAGGTTTATAAGAAGACGGCAGTTCGAAAACAAAAGGGCAAAGAAAAAGTACTTTAAAATCTTTAAAGAATGACTAGGATTAAGAGAGAATCGTAAGATAAACACAGAGAAAACGGAAAAGAACCTCGAAAATTACGGTTTTCAGAGAAAGGTCTCGAAGGATCGAGAAAAGCCTTGAATGGACTCATTGGAGTCGGCAAAGAACCCATAGCCTCAGGGCTTGTCGGAAAAGGCCGGACACGGCTGTAGTAATCACATCGGAGGACCTCTGGTCCGCTCAACTTTTAGGTAGGGCTCCGATCTTCGAACCCAGGGACCAGAAGAGGTGAGGAGTGATGGATATAGTCGTTTGAGGGCTTCAATGGCCATGAACGCCGGTGAAATAGAGCCAGAGACGATTAAGGTTCAGATGGGGCTAGAGAGTGTTTAAGGGTAAGGGTATACAATGGTGGCTCATTTGGTGTAAATGATTAGGGTTTGGGGCTATTGGGGTTTTGATTTTGGTAAGTGAAATGTGGGCCGTTGATCTGTGTGATCAACGGTCAGGATTAAAAGAGGAATTGGACGGGTAAGTTTTAGACAGGTTTGGGTCGGGTAGGTTTAAATTGGGTCAGGCGGTTGGGGGTTAATTTAAGGTTCAATTGGGCTAAAATTGAAAGAATAAAGGGGCTACAATTTAAATAGCTATTTTCCCATATTAATTTTATAAAAATAGTAAATAACCTTATAAAATCCAATAAAAAAATATTTAGTTAATAAAATATACCTAGGTATTAATTAAAAATATTAGGAGTGATTTTGTACTTTAAACACTTATTAAATCGAAAAATAGGCTAAAATTACAATATAATGCAATTTTAATCTAGAAATACCTAATGGCTTTGTAAAAATTCTTGTAAAAATATATAAATTATATTTCTATGTAAATGAGGGAATAAATAAATGACTTATTAAAATAAAGGATTTGAGACTAAATATTAGATTTTATAGTAAGAAATAGGTCATAAATTTATTCTAAAAATCCTTGAAAAAATGTAGAAAAATACCAAACCTTTTGTGGAAGCTTATATATGCACCTACATACTATTTTAAAATTATTTTGGGTACAAAAATACATGAAAAAAAATTGAATATCAACATTAGTAATGTATGGACTAAAAACCCAAAAGTTACAAAACTATCTATGTTTTAATAGCAAATTGTTACGCCCCAAATCTGGGGACGAGACCGGCACCTAGTGCCTCATCTATCTTTACGTACCAACATGCAACTAAGGGACTCTGACATATGATGTCATACTTTGTCCATGGGCCATATTGCAAGACAATTGCAAATGTTGACTAAACGTCAATATAAAACTGGACCAACAACGCCATCACAATTATTACAGCTGACCGACCAACCAAATATACATACAAGGCCTTCAAGCCTAACATACTGCACTAACTGACAGGATATATCTTCAAGCCTCTACGTATGGATATACTGTGATTGGAACAGCTCCCCAACCTACTCATAACATATATAGATATGTATACTAGATGTACATAAAGATCTAGACTCGGCAACTCCGAAAGGCATGGAGCTTACCGATCAAGCTGAACTCAGGCAACACTTAATGAAGAGGCCTACCCGTATGTCTGTCTGAACTTGCAAGCATGAAATGCAGCGCCCCGAGAAAAGGGACGTCAGTAAAAAAAATGTATCGAGTATGTAAGGCAATATATTGAAACCTGAAACTGAACTGATAATATAATAACTGCAAATAGGTCGAAGTCAAAGATAATTTGAAGATATGATTACATGCTGATACTGACTCAACTCTCTCAATATAGTAAGTAAAATAGTTGTTCGGTCCTATAAGGCTCGGTGTGTGTGTATATATATATTAATTGTTTGTAGCAAAATACTTAGATGTCAGGACAGACCGTTTAGCAAATTTCACGGTTTCTCATAAACCAATAACGTGATAGGCTCCTTAGGCGCAAGTTTAATTATTTTACCTCAAATCCCAAAACATCGAATCAGGTATGTTCAGGATTGCGGGTTCATTTCATGTTGCGCAATCTAAAGACATATTTCAGACGATGTTCAATCTTCTTTAATAATTTGCATAAA
Source organism: Nicotiana benthamiana (assembly GCA_034376525.1). NCBI lineage: Eukaryota > Viridiplantae > Streptophyta > Magnoliopsida > Solanales > Solanaceae > Nicotiana > Nicotiana benthamiana. The sequence goes on along the minus strand of CM067334.1, from coordinate 66,669,494 downwards.
AGCGGTTAAAAGTTAAAATTGGCACATATATACAATGAGCAATAAAATCAGATAAATAAGCAGAATATAACATTTGAGCGGCCGTGCTAGAATTATGGAACTCGGGAATACCTAACACCTTCTCCTGGGTTGACAGAATTCCTTATCCGGATTTCAGGTTCGCGAACTGTTAAACAGAGTCAATCTTTTCCTCGATTCAGGATTCAACGAGTGACTTGGGACACCATAAATCTCCCAAGTGGCGACTCTGAATTGAATAAACAAATCCTGTTTCGATTGTCCTTTAATTGGAAAAATTCCCAGGCGAAAAAAGAGGCCTGACATATATATATATATATGAGTCCTATATGGCGTAGTAGACTCACTCATAGGCACTCGGCCATATTAGGCTCTATATCTCGACCAACCGAGCTCGCTCATAAGCACTCGGCCATAGTAAGATCGGTATATAACTTACCATTTGATCAGAAGTTTCCCAATAGGGTCCTGCCCATCAATTATAGCTTGATGGTAATAAAAATACTTTAATAATGTATATATAAGCCCCCTACTCTCTTAACTGGAAGAAGAAAATACTCAGTTGAATGAAGTCCCGATAAAGAGAATATTGTAAATTACAAAACTAAAAAAATATACTTAACTTGCAAAACTAGCAAAATATACGTAAATTTCGGAGAATCAAAGATGCGAGAAGTATATATGAGTCCTATATGGCGTAGTAGACTCACTCATAGGCACTCGGCCATATTAGGCTCTATATCTCGACCAACCGAGCTCGCTCATAAGCACTCGGCCATAGTAAGATCGGTATATAACTTACCATTTGATCAGAAGTTTCCCAATAGGGTCCTGCCCATCAATTATAGCTTGATGGTAATAAAAATACTTTAATAATGTATATATAAGCCCCCTACTCTCTTAACTGGAAGAAGAAAATACTCAGTTGAATGAAGTCCCGATAAAGAGAATATTGTAAATTACAAAACTAAAAAAATATACTTAACTTGCAAAACTAGCAAAATATACGTAAATTTCGGGAGAATCAAAGATGCGAGAAGCGAGACTGAGGTGGTTTGGGCATGTGCGGAGGAGAAGTCCTGATGCTCCGGTGAGAAGTTGTGAGCGGCTGGCGATAGTCGACGAACGGCGAGGCAGAGGGAGGCCTAAGAGGTATTGGGGAGAGGTGATTAGGTATGACATGGCTAGAATGCGGGTTTCCAAGTACATTGCCCTTGATAGGAAAGTCTGGAGGTCTAGTATCAGGATTGTAGGATAGGGGCTCCTAGAGTTTTTCGTACTCCTCACCCGGGGTTGAGTGAGGCTTGGCAGGGCTATCCATAGATGATTTGTGTATTGGATTGTGTCTCCCTTATGGTATTTATTTATGGTAGCTACTGTCTAATTATTGCATGCTATTTTATTTATGATTCTTTTGTTTAGATAATTATTTACACTATTTCTATTGGAGTTACTAATGATTTTTTATTTTTGTTTTTGTTTTTGTTTTTGTTTTTGTTTTTGTTTTTCCTTCACTGAGCCGAGGGTCGATTGGAAACAGCCTCTCTGCCCTTTCGGGTAGGCGTAAGGCCCGTCTACATATTACCCTCCCCAGACCCCACTCTGTGGGACTATACTGGGTAGTTATTGTTGTTGTTGTTGTTGTTCGAGATATGAATTATTCTTTATGTCTCGTTATCAAACTTGTGTAATGACGAGATCATGCAAAATGAAATAAGGTATTAGCCTTAACATATTTAAAGTAAGAAAAAATCTGTATAATATTCTTGAAAAAAATTACACTATACTCCCTTATAATCGCAAAATTCCATTGTTACACTCAATATAATTCCGTATGACATTGTGCTTAAGATCCGTTACTTGCTGAATATGAGTATCCTTAATTTGACATAGAAGCCTCACGTTACTTGCTGAAAATCCTGAGCTAATCACATATTTGAAGAATGAAGGTGTGATTCTCGATTCTCATATTCTCATCTTTATCAATGTTCACATCTTGAGTACAACAATGCCACCTAGTTAAAAATGACTCTTAGTCATGAATTATGACTAAGAGTCATACGCTTGATGTATTAATTTGCTGCCGCGTAGGACTTTGATTCTATCCATCAACCAATTAATTTAATTAGGTAATATTTCGCTATTCGGTAATTAATCAATTACCCGAATAATTAAGAATTAAGTCAAATTACTTAAAATTCTACTTATTTTTAATACATTTTATACATTTTACTATCATAGTCATATGGTACATCATATGGTACTAATCCGTAAATATCGGATATTATCGCTCGGCCAATATGTTATCCCAATATGCCAACTAGGATGATAATTCATTTTCTTTTACTTGCTTCCCCTCTCACCTTCACGAATTTACTCATAACTTTTTTGAAATAGCATAATGCCTATAATTTCAAAATAATCTCATTCTCAATCTTACATAGATTTACTTTTGACAAAACTTTAACATATGAAAATGCAGGATATAACATCATTCCGCCATTTGGCAAATTTCTTATCGAATGTTGACTGATGCACTTATCATTCTCATAACCCATAGCTCTTATAAATACTTTAGTGCTTCTCTTTCCATCTAGGCAACTGTTCTGTGAATAAGTTCCAACGCTAGTGCATTCCTCCCTTTAGTCTTATTCCTCCTATCTCGACTTGTGGTCAGGATCTTTTCAATCTCGTAACTATTGTTATATTCTATTATGCAGCTTGTACGACTTTGACCTTGTAAGTGCACCTATGTGACTCTTCTCCCCTTTTTCCTCCAGATTCTAGCCAATCTCTAGGCCTCACTTTGCAAACATATACAGAGCTTGATGAAATGTCTCTCTGGGTATTTGTAGGTATATTAAAGTTCTTTGCTCGGTATTTTGTTGAAATTACAATTATTGCAACATCTTGTTTCATAGAACTAGTTATCTAACCGCGTGATTTTTACCATATCTAGGTAGGTCATACTATACTATAACTCTTACTTCGATTTATCGTTACTTAGGTCTGCTACCAAATTCCATGCTACTCTTTCGCTGCTTATCATATATGTATAGATCTGAGTCCTTTAATGCTTTCTCATGGCTATTCATCTTAAGACTGACGGCCTATTCTCATTTTATATTTTGTAACTCTTATCCATCCATTGTTGATTCACCTCAATATTGATCTACACTCTACCACTGATAACTTAAAACCACTTACGTAATCGCTAGGACTCATATTGCATCGAGGATCATTTGAAGTGATTAGTCTGATCCACCTGGACGATACCATACTTCCATAACCGTATCTTATAGCATCCTAATGTGATTCACCTTGTGTGGCTATTTCAATCATGTCCAATATATGATATTCCTTTCTTTTCTTTGTTAGATCATTACTTGATCAAAGGCCCAAATGTCATCCATTATCTATCACAAGTACATCCTTATTCTATTACCAGGGAAGCATTTCATCTCTTCAAATTGTTATTAGTCTTAAACCCCTTTGAGTTCATTCAAGCTATATTAACTACAACTTAGAGAAACCATAAGCTCCTTTGTTTTCACAGGCTTAATCCCGAGGGCTTATCCATTTTCATCACTTTCTCACTTGCCTTCTCATTATCCTTACTCTTATCTTTCTAGAACCTTGTCGTTCCATCATATTTTAGTTTGCGATCAATTCCCATGCATTTTCTGGAACATCAAGCGAGACATCGCATCGTGTCTAACACTTATTTTACTCTCTAATTAGACTTTTCGGTACTTAGAAAATATAGGTTGGGAATTATTCCAATGACGATGCTGCTATCATTCCTGGATAATAAATCCCCGTGCTTCTAGCCTTTTATCCGTAGTATGGACTATTCACGACCTTCTGCATTTGAGTATCTTGTATGTTGCTTCCCTTTACCTTTATTACCATTAAATCTTGCATCATATCTTCTATCTCTTTCATGACCTCCCTTCCACATATGTATAATTCACATTCAAAACTGAAGCTCTACTATAATACTTTCACCTTTGGGCATACAAAATTCGGTGGGAGCTTCGTATTGACTTCTTATGAGGCTAGTACTTCTTCTAACTAGATTTATCATAGAGCCGTTATAGAATATGTTTGTTGTAGTACCTCCCTTATACCTTTGATATTAAGAGTAATTCTACAATATTCTCAATCACAATTTGAATAATTTTTGGGTCCAATAAGCGGATTCCTGATTTACTTCATTAATGTAACTCTTTAGTTTACTCCCTCTTCTGATCGGCCCTTATGTTGCCTTCAATTAGCTCGCGCTCTGGGTTTATGGTATTAGTTATTATGTTTAACCATTCATGGGCGTTGAGGAATATTCATGATACAATCCTAACAATTTCATACTTCGTTTATGACCTGCGCTAAATGTTTTCTTTTAACATATACCAGAATCTTCTACGTCTATATCTGCTGCATGTATAAAATGTCGAATCCTTAAGTGCGTTCATAATGTAACCAACTTTGGATCATTGATCGAACAATTTCTTTCGTTCTATCTTAGTTTTCTTTCAAGGTAAGCTATTACTTTTCCTGGTCTTTCTGTCTTGTGTTACATCCATACTTAGCTTATATTAGTGTCCACACATGACGGAGTTTTCGTAAAACTCATATGATCTCGAATATTACTTTTAATTTCACTTCCCGTTCATTAGCCACGGTAGCTTCCACTTTCCTTTGGAGTACTTCCAATGTTATTGTGAGACTGTTGTGACACGACCATTTCCTCTTTAGGTCGTTGTGCTTAGGTTGAAGCCTTCTTCCTTATTTCCCCAGCTAGTCTTTCATTGTAATACTTAGGGATAACCCTTGACTCTCACAAAGAGTTGAGCTTATTACAGACCTTTTGATGACCTTCCTTGCCTATAATCATCTGTAGTTACTTACCTCCATGCCCTTGTGCTTTTGAACAGATATTTTGACTGTCTTCCAAGTGGTACTTTCTTCTATCCACATAAAAATCACACGGTACCTTTACTTACCTCGACTCCTATTTTAATATATCTCAAGTGTTATAATGACATTACTGTGAGGCTGAATTCTCCATGTTGGGGTTTACTACATTTATCTTGTATGATCTACTCATTTGTCTGCAACTTCTTGTCTAGTCATGACTAGGCTCTTCCTTTATCATTGTAGTCATGACTAGGCTCTTCCTTTATCATTCCATATTCCTCCTTTAGGGGAGTACTAAATCTTGGACCTACGACGATATGCCTATAGATGTTTTTCCTCTCCATATTTAGCGCCCTTTCATATCATCAATAACCCTTACTTGCCTTGTGGTAATCCTTATGTACCAATGATAACAAAATTCCTCACTCCCGATGGTGACACTTAGTGTAACTGGAACATACAGTCCTTTAAGCTTAACTTTGCTCATGTAGCTTTCTCTAGGGAAGCTTCTCCCTGAATGACCATTCTCTGAATTCATTATGGATCTTCTTCTGCTGTCCATTCTATTATTGTCGTAATGCAATCTGAAATTCTCATGAGGCTGACTATTGTGAAATCACTCAGTTCCCATTTCATGTTTAATTTATCTTGGTCACGAGCCCATACTAATTTATATTACTCTAGGGTCAAACTTTTCCTTCTGTTAATCACGTTAGAGTTGCGAACTTATTCTTGAAATGAGGATGTGACTGTATGGCCTATATTCTTTTTTTGTCTTAAGTCCCATCACCCCTAGTCTCTTTCTTTATTTGATAATAGATTCTGTAATATTGTCATATTTTTTACCTACCCCTGTCATCCATGTATCACATCTTACTCTTAATGTTTCACTAGTTCTATTCTTATTTCCTTCTAACATTTCAGTCTATTATTTTATTCTAAAAACTTTAACTAGATATTCTTTCGATTTTAGCTCTCCTTGCTTCATTCATCGATTCTTCAGGTTGCTCAACCTCCTCGCTCTACTAGGGAAGAGAGTCACACTGAGATAAATATTTATCCCTTCCAGGATTTTAGTGCCTATCTTTGGAATTTTTTTGATCATGCTAGTATTCACATCTAATTTTTATATTCTAGAGTGCACCACCTAGGTGTCTCACAAGAAGATTTATTAGTACCTTTGTAGTATCCTTCAAAAATGTAACTTAACGCAAACCATCCATTCATCATTTTGGGTTACTCTAACCACAGTGGGATCCTACTATCATGTACTTCTCTTAAACCAAATTCGTTAGCTCCCATATGGCATGACTGAGATAGGTGTGGCGGATTGTCAGTACATCTATTACTGTTGAAGGTAATTCAAAATGATTATATCTCTCTCCCTGAATGGTAAATAATGATAATTTTTATTAACTGTGTACATTGTACCGTTCTTCACCTTGCTTCTTTTACTTGCTACAACTTGTGTCTAACTTCCGATTTCGTTATTCCTTTTTACCGTAAGAGTAAATAAGTATTCTCTCCTAAAATCTCCTTATCAAGAACCGTGCACCTATTTATTCACGCATGATCCGCTGAAGACCCCACATTTACTCATCATAAGCAAGATGCAATATCGAGTTCCTCTAATTCAACACTTCCACAGCTATATCTCTTATCGATCATCTTTTTGAATATAGACATCGTCTTATTACGAATAAAATAGAAGTTCAGAATTTGAATTCTTATAAGTAAGATCTACCACACGATCTAGAGTAAGAAGAAAGAGTGACAGGCTTAAATGCCATGTAGCCTCCTGCTTATATGTTTGATGCACAACACACTCATAATCAAGACTCTATTAGACATAGCTTGTAGACTCCCTAGGACAAAACTGCTCTGATACAACTTTTGTCACGTCTCGAACCTGGGGGGTGAGACCAGCACCCAGTGCCTTACAAGGCCGTCACAATTATTATAGCTTACAAACCAATCAAATATATATATATATATATATATATATATATATATATATATATATATATATATATATATATATATACAAAAAGCATACGAGCCCAACATACTGCACTAGCTGACATGATATGTCTACAAGCCTCTACTAATGGATATACTGTGATCGGAATAGCTCCTTGACCTACTCATAACATATATACAAATATATACAAGATGTACATAAGCCTCTAGACCCGACAACTCCGAAAGACATGGAGCTTACCAATCAAGCTGAACTCGGGAAACACTTAATGAAGAGGCCTACCCGTATGCCTGTCTAGACATGCACGCATGAAATGCACCCAGAAAGGGACACCAGTACGAAATAATGTACCGAGTATGTAAGGCAATATACAGAAATCAGAAACTGAACTGATAATATAATAACTGCAAGTAGCTGGAAGTCAAAGATAATCTGAAGATATCTTTGCCTGCTGATATTGACTCAACTCTCTCAATATAGTAAGTAAAATATACATACATATATATATATATATATATATATATATATATATATATATATATATGTATAACTGCTCTGCAGTAGTAGGCTCGCTCATTGGTGCTTAGCCATACTAGGCTCTGTATCTCGACAAATTAGGCTTGCTCAGAGATACCCAATAGGGCCTTCCCATCGATTATAGCTCGATGGTAATGAAAATACTTTGATACTGTATATATAAACTCTCTACTCTATTGACTGGAAGAAGGAAATAATCAATTGAATATGAAGTCCCGATAAAGAGAATATTATAACTTACAAAACTAGGAAAATATACGTAACATGAGGGTATAAAACCTCGAATTTTGTGTTATGTGATTATTTTGGAGGTGACGCACATGCTAGGTGATGGGCGTGTGGGCGTACACCATGGAAATTGTGACATGGTCTTTTCCGTGAAACTGTAAAGTTGAATAACTTGCTATTAGCTATATGCTCTCTATGCGCCATAGAAATGTGACCATAATTCATGTTAGAAATCATGTTTAGCTATGTGTTCGTACTGTTAGGACCCACATAGACCGTGTTACCTGCTGAATTACCTACTAAATGCTATTTGTACTCAATCTCAATTTTTACTCACATATCATATCTCAATCTTTGTTATTCTTATTGATACACCATGTTATTTTTGTTGTTTGGGATGATTTTACAGATGTTTGAGAGCCCGAGTGACTACAGAGATTAATGGCTGAGTGAGGTCGAGGGCCTGAATGTGAGGATATTTATGGAATTGGGTTGCATGCAGCAGCATGTTTCATTGATTTATGTGATAATTGGCTTGATATAGCGCTTGTACTGTAGGAGCCCCCTCCAAAATGTAGACAAACCCCTAGTGAGCACAGGTACTTACTGAGTGCGAGTGCTGAGTGATCCTGGCGAATGAGTGACTGTGAGGAATGAGTGATTGTGAGGTTGGAGTGAATGCGAGGACTGAGTGATTGTTGCCTTGAGATACTGTATATGATTTCATTGTTGTTGCACATAGTTGCCTTATATCACTGTTTTGAAAACTTCTGAAAGATATTTTTATCCGATTTTACTTGAACTTGACTTAAACAACTGATTTGACTTGAGTTGCCGAATTTGAGAAGCATGTCTATTTTTCCTTGTTGAGATTACTAAGAATGACTTATAGTTTATAGCTCTCCACTATCTTTCAGTTCCTTATTTATTATTGTTACTTACTGAGTTGGTTGTACTCACGCTACACCCTGCACTTCGCGTGCAAATCCATGAGTTTCTGGACGCCGAAGGTGTTAATAGATCTCGTAGTGTGCCGTTGAAGATAGCGAGGTAGCTGCATAGCGTTCGCAAACCTTGTTTTCTCCTTCCTTGTCTTTTTCTTTAGTCGTATTTGGATCCAAAATGTTATAATCGTTTCATTTCTATACTGATTATGTATATATGATCATGGCTTAGTGACACATTAATATTAGGAGCTATTTTTCCGCACATGTGTTTTGGGTTTTACCCTTGTTTATGAAAACCTATGAAATTTTTAAATAGTTTGATTCATTTTCTGTTAAATTTTGCAAGTATTTGGTAATTGTCAGCTTGAATAGTACCATCGATAGGTGCCATCACGATAGGTTTGGATTTGGGTCGTGAAAATTCCATAAGAAGAGAAACAATATAAGTACAGCTAGCTTCTAAGAGTGGAATATCTTTGGAAGCCCGTTCATTGCATTATATACCATCGAATTCATGAAAAAGAAGGAAAGGGATAGCCTCATATACCTTGTAGATACTGTCCAACCTCAAGCTATGAAAATTTCAAGACTCATTAGTCTACAATAAGAGAAATGATACTATCATTATCGTTTAAGCATCGTAACTATTACATATCGATCGCAACCTATGTTACGATAAAATGGACAGAACCTTCCCTATTATATGGCTTCCCACAAGTTAAAAACAATCACCAAACATTCCAAAAACATCAAAAATAATCATATTAAGCCTCCTAAAATAGTCCACCAACCAACAACAATACTAACAAGCCTTTTGATAGATATCTCACAAGTTCTAGCTCCAACGACTTAGCTGCAACTTGGATAATCTTAAGTACATGAAGATTAAGAGGTTCCTTATGTTTAAACATATAGAAAAACTCCAATTATACCTTAATTCACCATGAAATATCCTTCCAATTCCGCTACAAGAACAAGAAAGCAAAGCTAGCAATCAATTCGGGGGTTTTGGCACTAGAATCACTTTGGAAGACTTGAAATCACCTAGGATAAATATTATAAACTTAAGAGAGTATTTTAGAGAACTTAAACCAGCTAAAACAGCCTCCAACATGTGTAACTACATAAAAATCAGCAACAACAACAAGAATAAGTGTCACGGGATTCCCGACACTTTGATTTTTTGTTGTTCCCTTTGTTTGGGTCTTGGAACATGAGAGAACTTTGAGGGAGAGATTTTAGGTGTCTATGGTCTTAAGAGAGTGAAAATAATGAGTTTAAATAGGCTTAAGGCGTCTCATATACATCAATATATGTAAATCGCCTATGTGGGTCCCATAGAGAGCAGCTTGCGCAGTCTCTCGAAAGCACGAATATCTCTCTACTCTAATATCATATCGACGAATGATTTAATGGGTTAAAAACTAGAGTCATAGATTTTAAATTTGGTGAGAAGATTACTCCGCAGTTATAAGTAATTTGGGAGAAAAAATTAGTAAATTTTGACCTAATGTTTAAGTAAAATTAAGAACATAAATTGCGACAACGTTTGTCGACTTTTTTTTCATAACTCGTTTGACTTCAAAACTTAAGATACGAATATTATATGATTCAAATACCTTAAAATGACCCTTATTACAATATCGAAGATAATCTCTTCTCAGATTTACGTCAACTAACTTATGGCATGATCCAACGTACGCGAATTTGGGTTGTCACATATGTCCAATACCCAGATTTTCGTGTTATATAGCCCACGCCATTTGCATGGGCCCAAGTGACCGCACAGAGATCGCCTCAAATTTTGTCAAACCATCAAAAATTACCTAAGGAACAATAGTCATGGCCTCGCCATAACCCTTCCTCATTTTTTGGCATTATAGGGGCATAAAATTGGAGTTCGTCATATTCTCAGAATTTTGTGTGATATAGCCCACGCCATCTACATGGGCCCGGGAGACTGGACCCCGATCGCCTAAGATTCTGTCAGACCATCAAAAACAACCTAAGGAATATTAGCCATTTCCTCCCCGCGAATTTTCCTCATTTTTTTTTGGCATATTAGGGCCATATAGTAGGAATTTCCCCTAATTCCCAGATTTTCGTGTGATATAGCACATGCATTCTGCATGGATCCTGGGCGACTGGACTCAAATCTCTTAAAAGTTTTTTGGACCATCAGAAACGACCTAAGAAATAATAGTTATCGCCCCTCCATGACCATTCCTTTTTTTTTCTTGCATTTTAGGGCCATAAAACTGGAGCTCCGCCCTAGTTTCATATTTCTATGTGCTATATCCTATGCCTTCTACATGGGCCTGAGCGACCAGACCCAAATAGCCTCAAATTTTCCCGAACTTTCATAAATGACCTAAGGAACAATATTTATTGCTTCTCCATTATCGTTCCTCATTTGTTGCATTTTAGGGACATAAAATGAAAATTTCGCCTGATTCTCATATATTCGTGTACTATAGCCCGCGCCATCTGCATGGGCCTAGGTGACCGAACCCTGATCGCCTAAAAATTTGTTGAACCATCAGAAACGATCTAAAGAACAATAGGCATCACCTATCCATGATTGATCCTCGTTTTTTAACATCTTAGGGCCACAAAATTGGAATTTCGCTCGATTCACAGATTTTCAAATGATATAGCCCACACCATCCGGATTGACCCGGATGGCCGGACTAACATCGCCTAAATTTTGTTGGACCTTCAGAAACAACCTAAGGAACAATATCATCGCCTCGCCATTACAATTCATTGTATTTTAGTGTCTTAGGACCATCAAACTGGAATTTCACCCGATTCCCGGATTTTTCTGTCTTATAGCCTACACCATTTGCATGGGCCTAGGCGACCGAATAAAAATCACTTAAGATATTGTCTGACCATCAAAAATGAATAGATGAACAATAGTCATCGCCTTACCACGATCGTTCCCCATTTGGACCATAAAACTGAAATTTCACCCAATTACTTGATTTTCATATGCTATTGCTCGTGCCATCTGCTTGGGCCCAGGAGATCAAACCCGAATCGCCTAAAAAAATTCGAACCATCAAAAATAACCTAAGAAACAATAGTCACTGCCTCTCTATGTATGTTCCTTGTTTTTTGCCTTTATAGGGCCATAAACCTGGGATTTCACCTTATTCCCTTATTTTTGTGTGCTATACCCACACCATCGTCATGGGACCACAAGACCAGACCCGGATTGCCTAAAATATTTTATAGACCATCCAAAACAACCTATGAAACAATATTTGGCACCTCTCCATAAGCGTTACTCATTCTTTGGCATTTTAGGGCCATAAAATTGGAATTCCACCCGACTTCCAGATATTATGTGCTATAGTCGACATTGTTGTATCGGCTCGGGCGACCGGACCCGGATCGCCTAAAATTTTTCCAGATCATCAAAAATGACTAAATGAACAATATTCATCACCTCACAATGATTGCTCCTTACTTTTTGGCGGTTTAGGGCCATAAAACTACAATTTCGCCTGATTTCTAGATTTTCTTGTCCTATATCCCATGTCATTTGCATGGGCCCGGGCGACCGGATACAGATTGCCTAAAAAGTTTTTGGACCATCAAAAACAATCGAAGGAAAAATAACCATCGCCTCTCCATGATCGTTCCTCATTTTTTTAGCGTCTTGTGGCCATTTAACTGGAATTCTACTTGATTCCCAGATTTTCTTGTGTTATAGACATGCCATCTGCATTGGCTTGGGAAACCAAACCCGGATCGTCAAAAATTTTGCAAGACCATCAAAAACAACTTATGGAACTGTCACGACCCAAACCCGGTCGTGATGGCACCCAGCTCTAAAGCTAGGTAAGCCTGACCAACAATCGCTTCTAACGTAACATTTAAGTCTCAAACCGAGAATTTAACAAAATAATAATCCAAGAATATTAATAATGTAATATAGATAAGTACGAAAACCAAAAACACACTCATAAGATCTGGGTTCACGAGTCTAGAGACTTTAAACAAAACTGGGTAATGAAAATAGCATATGAATATCAATATAAAAATCTAAGAAAGTATGTAATAATAATGAACCGAGAAAATAATGAAGAGCAGCCAGGTCATGCGAACATCATGCAGCTACCTCAACGACTCTAAAATATCAATGGAGACTATGAGGATCGGCTAAGCCTCCGGTGTACCTGAATCAGCACACAAGGTGCAGGGAGTAGGGGTGAGTACTACCGACTCGGTGAATAATAAGTGTAGAAAATAATTGAAAGTAAGAAATCCACGAAAGACCACAACGCAAAGCTATAACTAACAATCCTATAACTTAGCTAGAGGCTAACAGCATAACAGTATCACAACAACAACCAAGTATCAGATAAAGATGCAATGTAATGCACATGAATACGCTGCGGCGTGCAGCCCGATCTGTTTAACGTAGACGGCGCTCACTGGGGATGTGTACATACTCCGGAGGGGCTCCTTAAGCCCAAGCGCAATATTATCATATCACCGCTGCGGCGTGCAGCCTGACCCATGCTCAGTCCACAATATGCATATGAGTCACATACATAATTAATCTAATTTCCCATTTTTCAGTTATTAAGGTAAATATAATTTAATTATTTGATTTCAGGAAAACTGACTTAGCATTTCATTTCGGTGATTAAACACAGGACTGAGATCAATGATTATGCAAATCATGTTATCACACAGATATTCACCCTAGACGGGGACTATAGATCGGCATAAGGCCCCAAACATGGCATTAAGCCCAATTATCAACAGCACAATGTGCGTATCAAACGCCAATCATTTATTCAGCTCTCGGGATTGACCAAGTCACAATCCCCAATCATATATAACCCCGCACCTGCCATGGGGTGCGAGTCACGCCCTAACATAGCGTCACGATGTGATAACCGGGGTTTCAAACCCTCATGCCATCATATATACAAACTACTCACTTCTAACTGGTCGTAGCCTAGTCTGCAATTCCTTTTCCCTTCGAATATTCTCCTACGAGCGTCGAATCTATTCAAAACCACAACAAATAGGTTATTATAGGCTAAATAAACATAACCTAATTGAAATTATTCAAAAAACATTAAAAATCAAAAAGTTGGTAAAACATGAGTCCCGGGCCCACTTCTCGAAAAATTCTAAAAATTACAACTTTGGATTCCTCGTTTCGCCATGAGTCCGTACATATAAAGTTCACCAAAAACAGAGTTCGTTTGAACCTTTAATCCCCAAAATTCGTTTTTAAAAACTAAGGCCTACTTCTTCACAATTTCTACACAATTTCATGGAATTAGGGGTTGATTCTTCCAAAAAATGACGTTTTTAAGACAAGAGACTTACCTCCAGTCGATACCCGCTGAAAACCCACTTCAAATCGCTCAAAACGCCCTCTTGGTTGCTTAACAATGGTGGAAAATATGTTTAAGTCGCGGATGAAATATCATATAAAAGCTCTTCTGACGCCCAGTTATTTACTCTATGTGATTGCAACCCAAAGCACACGATCGCATAGAACAAATTCCAGAACCTCTATTTTCCTCTTACGCGATCATAGGTGAGACCATGCGATCGCTGAACACTGCCCAATGACCTACGCGATCGCACGCACACCTACGCGATCGCACCGACCAACCACTCTAACCTACGCGATCGCAGATAAAGCTACGCGATCGCAGAGACCAATTTAGCACCCCCTTTCGATCCTTCTATGCGATCGCAGCCCCTGGATCGCGATCGCAGAGAGTTTTTGCTCTGCAATTTTTGCTACACTTTCTCACTTCAAAAATCCCCGTTAGCCATTCGAAATCATCCCGAGGCCCTCGGGACCTCAACCAAAAGGATAGATATGCTCTATTACTTCACTCAAAATCGTTCGTAACATAAAAACACTATCATAAACATCAAAATCCTCAAATTACCACGGATTCAAGCTTAAGTTAAGCCAAAAATTCTGAAACTTGCATTTGATCTAAAAGCCCACCTAAATACCTCCGAATGATCTAAAAATTTGCACGCATATCCAAACTCACTTGACGGAGCTACTGCAACTGTGGGAATTTCATTCCAACCCCCGGATAAAAATTTCAACTATCAACCAGACTTCGCCAAATTTCTAACTTAGACAATTCAAGCCTAATTCTACACCGGACCTCCAAATCAGTTCTGATTTCGCTTGTAAGTCACAACTCACCATTCGAAACTAGTTGAATCCTAGGAAATCCATTCCGAGCCCTCTAACTCATAAGTTAACATTCGGTTGACTTTTCCAAACTAACTTTCTCTTAAAGAGACTAATTGTCTCATTTCTGTCCAAACTCCATCCGAATTACTCCAAACTCTCCAAATATATATATTGAAACATACAACAGCATAAAAAGGGGAAAGCGGGGAGGAAATACACGGGACGACGGGTCAGGTCGTTACATCCTCCCCAACTTAAACAAATGCTCATCGTCGAGCGGGTCAAGAAACATACCTAGATATCAAACAAGTGAGGATATTTGCTCCGCATCTCCTGCTCGGTCTCCTAAGTGGATTCCTCCACGGGACGATCTCTCCACTGCACCTTCACCGAAGCTATGTCCTTTGATATCAACTTTCGAACCTAACGACCCAAAATAGCCACCAGCTCCACATCATAGGTCAAATCTTCATCTAACTGGATGGTGCTGAAGTCTAACACATGAGACAGGTCCCCAACATACTTCCGGAGCATAGAAACATGAAATACCGGGTGAACTCCCGATAAGCTAGGTGGCAAGGCAAGCATATAGGCCACCTCCCCAATTCTCCTAAGTATTTCAAAAGGCCCAATGAACCTTGGACTCAACTTCCCTTTATTTCCAAACCTCACAACACCTTTCATAGGCGAAACCTTTAGCAAGACTTTCTCGCCCACTGCATAAGATACATCTCGAACCTTCCGGTTCGCATAACTCTTCTGACGCGACGGAGCCGTACGAAGTCTCTCCTGGATTACTTTCACCTTCTCTAAGGCATCCTAAACTAACTCTGTCCCCAATAATCTAACCTCCCCGGGCTCAAACCAACCAACCGGAGATCTGCACAGTCTCCCATATAAGGCCTCATATGGCGCCATCTGAATGCTTGATTGATAGCTGTTATTATATGCAAACTCCACAAGTGGAAAGAATTCAGCCCAAGAACCTCCAAAGTCAATAGCATAGGCACGTAACATGTCTTCCAATATCTGGATCGTACGCTCAGACTGTCCGTCCATCTGTGGATGAAATGATGTGCTCAACTGTACCTGCGTGCCCAACTCCCGATGAAAATTCCTCCAGAACTGGGAAGTAAAAACGGTACCCCTATCTGATACAATGGAAACCGGGACCGCATGCAACCGTACAATCTCCCGAATGAAAATCTCTGCTAACTTCTCCACCGAATAGGTAGTACATACTGGAATGAAGTGCGCGGACTTAGTCAGCCTATCCACAATCACCCAAACCTAATAAAACTTCTTCGAGGTACGAGGAAGACCACTTACAAACTCCATAGTAATGTTTTCCCATTTCCACTCCGGGATATCCATCCGTTGGAGTACACCACCGGGTCTCTGGTGCTCGTATTTGACTTGCTGACAGTTGAGACACCGAGCTACGTAATTCACAATGTCTTTTTTCATTCTCCTCCACCAGTAATGATGTCTCAAATCCTGGTACATCTTCGCGGCACCCGTATGAATCGAATACCGCGAGCTGTGAGCCTCCTCTAAAATCAACTCCCGTAGACCATCCACATTGGGCATGCAAATTCGGCCCTGCATCCGCAATACGCCATCATCTCCAATGGTCACATCTCTGGCTTCATCATGATGGACCCTGTCCTTCAGGACAAGCAAATGCGGGTCATCATATTGCCTCTCTCTGATGCAGTCATACAAAGAAGACCGGAAAATCACACTCGCCAACACCCGACTGGGTTCAGAAATATCTAACCTCACCATCTTATTGGCAAAGGCCTGAACATCAACCGCAAGGGGTCTTTCCCCAGCTGGAATGTACGCCAGACTACCCATGCTAATAGCCTTCCAGCTCAAAGCATCGGCCACCACATTGGCCTTTTCGGGATGATACAAAATGGTGATATCATAGTCTTTGAGTAACTCCAGCCATCTCCTCTGTCTCAAATTAAGATCTTTCTGTTTAAACAAGTGTTAAAGACTACGATGGTCCGTATATACCTCACAAGATACGCCATAAAGATAATGCCTCCAAATTTTTAAGGCGTGCACAATTGCAACAAACTCTAATTCATGAACGGGATAGTTCTTCTCATGGGGCTTTAGCTGACGAGAAGCATACGCAATAACTCTACCCTCCTGCATCAACACATAACCGATCCGAACTCTCAAAGCATCACAATACACCGTGTAAGATCCTGAAGTTGATGGTAATACTAATACTGGGGTTATTGTCAAATCCGACTTGAGCTTCTGGAAGCTCTCCTCGCATTTATCTGACGACACAAAAGGAGCATTTTTCTGAGTCAACTTCATCAAAGACGACGCAATAGATGAAAAACCCCGAACGAATCTGCGCTAATACCCCACCAAACCTAGGAAACTCCGATTCTCAGTAGCTGAGGATAGTCTGGGCCAACTCTACACCGCCTCAATCTTCTTTGGGTTGACCTGACTACCATCACTGGACACCATGTGTCCAATAAAAGTCACAGTATTAAGCCAAAATTCACACTTAGAGAATTTTGCAAAAAGCTTCTCCTCTCTCAATCTCTGCAAGACCACGCTCAGGTGTCGTGCGTGCTCCTTCTGACTACACGAATACACCACAATATCATCAATAAACACAATCACGAAAGTCAATCTTAGAGAATACCCTTGCTCCCTGGAGCTGATCAAATAAATCCTCAATACGGGGTAGCAGGTAGTTGTTATTCACTGTCACCTTATTTAGTTTCCTGTAGTCAATGCACATTCTCATTGTGCCATCTTTCTTCTTTACAAATAACATCGGTACACCCCAAGGTGACACACTCAGGCGAATGAATCCCTTATCCAGGAGTTCCTGAAGTTGTTCTTTCAATTCCTTTAACTCTGTTGGTGCCATACGATAGGGAGGAATAGAGATAGGCTGAGTGCCTAGCACCAGATCAATACCGAACACAATGTCCCTGTCCGGCGGCATGCTTGGCAAGTCTGCTGGAAATATATCAGGGAAATCCCTAACAACGGGAATCGAATCAAGGCTAGGAGCCTCGACTTCCAAATCTCTCACGAAAGCCAAATATGATAAACACCCCTTGCCAACCATCTGTTAGGATTTTAAGAAAGAAATCACCCTGCTAGGTACATAGTCAGTCACGTCTCGCCACTCTATCCTGGGAATACCTGGAATAGCTAATGTAACTGTCTTAGCATGATAGTCCAGAATAGCATGGTACGGAGATAGCCAATCCATACCCAAAATTACATTGAAATCTACGATGCCCAATAGTAATAAATCAACTCGTGTCTCCAGACCCCCAAACGTTACCAGACAGGATCGATAGACATGATCCACAATAATAATATCACCCACCAGGGTAGATACATGTACGGGCAAAGCAAGACAACCACGGTTAGTACCCAAATGATAAGAAAAATAAGAGGATACATATGAATAAGTAGATCCGAGGTCAAATAAAACAGAAGCATTCCTATGGCCACCGTTAGTACGGTCCTCAACCCTGGGACGACCTCTGGCTGCCTGGCCTCTACCCCTGGCTGTTTGAGTGGAAGCTGAAGAAACCTGTGCAAAAGACGAGGGTTGATCCCTCTGTTGAGGCTGCCTACTGCGGGGTCAAGGACATTGCCTCCTTATGTGACCCAACTCACCACAATCATAGTAACGAACTGAAGTCAAAGAAGGGGGCTGATAAGAACCCCTCGCTGCAGACGAACCCTGAGCTGAAGGAGCAGGAGCAGAGCTCTGAGCTGGAAGAGCACTCAGTGCAGGCTGACTCTGCTGATGACCCTGATGGCCCCGGCCTGAAGAGGCTCCACTGGACTCTGTGCGCCCGGACTGAGGAGGCCTGAAGGAACGACCTCTACCCTGCTGGAAATGGCCCCTAGATGGAGCGCCGCTGAAATTACCTGAACCTCGAGGCCTCTCTCTCCACACACTCCCGGCGGCGATCTGTCTCAATCAGACGATCCGCATCAACAACCTCCTCAAAAGTAGCTGCTATAGCCCCCTCTCCAGTCATAAATATATGGATCGGATAGTTGAGGCCATTTATAAACCTCCTGATCCTCTCTCGATCTGTCGGGATCATCCACATGGCATGCCTAGCCAGCTGAGTAAACTGTAATTCATACTGAGTCACTGACATATTACCCTGAGTCAACCACTCGAACTGATGACGCAGCTCCTCCCTATGAGACTGGGGCACATACCTCTCCAAAAATACCATGGATAATTGCTGCCAAGTAAGGGGTGCAACCCCAATTGTCCTACGCCTCTCAAACTCTTCCCACCAAGTAAATGCAGCTCCTGTGAACTGAAAAGTGGTAAAAGCCACTCCATTAGACTCCAGAATACCCGACGTACGAAGCATACACTGGTATTTATCCAGAAAGCTCTGGGCATCCTCACCTCAGCACCACTAAATGTCGGAGGTTGGAGCCTACCAAACCTCTCCAACAGCCGATGCTCATCATCCGACATAGCTGGGATGACATGAGCTGGAACAGGTGCGACTGGCGCAACTGGAACAACCGGTAGAACTGGATGAACTGGAGCAACTGGCTGAACTCGAGCAACTGGCTGAACTGGCGGAACTGGCAAAACTTGATGAACTAGAGCTACCTCGTGTGCATGTAAGCCCTGAACAACCTGCTCGAGAGTGCGAGCATCGGGGGTCTGATGGCCACCCCCGGTCTGAGAAGTAGTCGCTGCTGTACTGGCTGAAACCGCCTGGGCCAGGCAAGTGCAGATGGACAAAATCTGGGCCAAAGCCTCCTGGAGACCAGGAATCACGATGGGCACTGCCGGTGCCTGAATAGGTGCAACTGGAGCATCAGCAGCTGGAGGCTGATCCTGGCCCTGGACAGCTGGTGGGTCTGCAAGTGTTGCCACTGTTGGTCTGCCTCGTCCAGCACCACGACCGCATCCACGACCTCTGGCAGGTGGTACTGGTGGTCGTCCTCTACGTCCATTAGCGCGAGTTCTCGCCATCTGTGAGAGAATAGAATACAACATTTTAGTTTTCACGTTATCAAATCGCACGATATGAATTTCAAGAAAGTGAGATGTTTCCTAAAAGTTCTGTAGCCTCCTGCTTATAAGTATAGTGCATGACACACCCATAAACAAGACTCTACTAAACCGGCTCATGACTCATGAGGCCTAGTAACCTAGGCTCTGATACCAACTTGTCACGACCCAAACCCGGTCGTGATGGTGCCCAGCCCTAAAGCTAGGTAAGCCTAACCAACAATCGCTTCTAACATAACATTTAAGTATCAAACCGAGAATTTGACAAAATAATAATCCAAGAATATTAATAATGTAATATAGATAAGTACAAAAATCGAAAACACACTTATAAGATCTGGGGTCACGAGTCTAGAGCCTCTAAACAAAACTGAGTAATAAAAATAGTATCTGAATATCAATATAAAAATCTGGGGAAGTATATAATAATAATGAACTGAGAAAATAATGAAGAGAAGCCAGGTTCTGCGAACATCATGCAGCTACCTCAACGACTCTGAAATATCTCTGGAGACTACGAGAATCAGCTAAGCCTCTAGTGTACCTGAATCTGTACACAAGGTGCAGGGAGTAGGGGTGAGTGCTACTAACTGAGTGAATAATAAGTACAGAAAATAATTGAAAGTAAGAAGTTCACAAAAGACCACAACGCCAAGCTATAACTAACAATCTTATAACTTAGCTACAGGCTAACAGCATAACAGTATCACAACAACAACCAAGTATCAGATAAAGATGCAATGCAATGCATATGAATACGCTGCGGCATGCAGCCCGACCCGTTTAACGTCGATAGCGCTCATTGGGGTGTGTACAGACTCCGGAGGGGCTCCTTCAGCCCAAGCGAAATATTATCATATCACCGATGCGGCGTGCAGCCCGACCATGCTCAGTCCAGAATATGCATATGAGTCACATACATATTCAATCTAATTTCCCATTTTTTCCGGTTATTAAGGTAAATATAATTTAATTATTTTATTTCGGGAAAAGTGACTTAGCATTTCATTTCGGTGATTAAACACAGAACTGAGATCAATGATTATGCAAATCATGTATCACACAGATATTCACCCTAGACGGGTACTACAGATCGGGACAAGGCCTCAAACATGGCATTAAGCCCAACTATAAACAACACAATGTGCGTATCAGATGAAAATAATTTATTCAGCTCTCGGGATTGACCAAGTCACAATCCCCAATCATTTATAACCTCGCACCTGCCATAAGGTGCGAGTCACGCCCTAACATAGCGTCACGATGTGATAAATCGAGGTTTCAAACCCTCGTTCCATCATCTATACAAACTACTCACCTCTAACCTGTTGTAGCCTGGTCTGCAATTGCTTTTCCCTTCGAATCTTCTCATATGAGCGTCGAATCTATTCAAAACCACAACGAATAGGAAATTATAGGCTAAATGAACATAACCCAATTGAAATTATTCAAACAACGTTAAAAATTACGAAGTTGATAAAACCTGAGCCCAGGACACACTTCTCAAAAAAATTTGTAATTACATCTTTGGATTCCTCATTTCGCCACGAGTCCGTACATATAAATTTCACCAAAAACGGAGTCCGTTTGACCCTTCAAATCCCCAAAATTCGTTTCTAAAAACTAAGCCCTACGTCTTCACAATTTGTAATATATATATATATATATATATATATATATACATATATATATATATATATACATATATATATATATATATACATACATATATATATATATATACATACATATATATATATGTATATATATACATATATATATATATATGCTGATTTTTTAGAACTCTTCTTACGGACTTCGATTGACCTAAATATTTTTAGGTGTATATAAAATGACTAGTTGACCAATAGTCATCGCTTCTCTATGGTTTTCGAGTTTATTTTTTGATATTTTGGTGTTATGCAATACGAATTTGTGATTATACCTAAATTTTCATGTATATTAGTTCATATTGATTTTGTATTAAAAAAAAGTATCAGACTCTGATTGGCCTAAATTTTTATAGGTCTATAGAAAATGACCTAGTGATCAAAACTTATTGTTTTACCATGACTTGTGGGTTTATTTTAGTCGTGGTCATGAAATATGAATTTGTCATTATACCTACTTTTTATGTGTATTAGTATATGCTAATTTAATAGAATTTTTTTGAGTGACTTCGATTGGCCTGGAATAAATCCATAGGAAATAGCATATTGGCCAATACTTATCAAATTTTCATGATTTTTGGGTTTATTTTTTGGTATTTTAGTATCATGCAATATGGATCTGTGATTATATATACTTTTGTATGTGTATTAGTAAATGCTAAATTTGTTTAAAAAAATGACGGACTCCAATTGACCTGCTCTTTTGTAGGATTATAGAAAACGGACTAGTGTCCAATACTCATCTCTTTGCATAACTTTCGAGTTTATTTTTTGGTCTTTTATTACCATGCAACACGAATTTGTGATTAACATACCTTTTTACCGATTGGTCTGAATTTTCTTTGGTCAATAGGAAACAATATAGTGACTAGTCCTCCTTAATTCCAGGTCAATCGGAGTCCGTCAATGTTTTGAGCGTCGATGGGATCCAAGTGGTGGTGCATTGTACAAGTCCATTTTATGTGGTTGTACATGGTATTTTGATGACCCTTGAATACTAAAAATAATGTTAATCATGGTGAGCTTTGTTCATAAGGCCGTATCATGGATCCACCAATTTTTAGTTCAATCGGAGTTCGTCAACTAACTCAAAAAAATCACTATGTATATAAACACTCCAAAAATAGATAAAATCATTAATTACTATTTAATGACCCTAAAATGCCAAAAAATAATATTAGTCAGGGTTAGTGTTGCTCACAAGGAAATCCACTAATTTTTAGGTCAATTGGAGTTAATCAACCAAATTGAGGAAAATCATCATGCATAAGCACACGAAAAATTTACATAATCATTAATTCTTGTTTCATGATCCAAAATTACCAAAAATAATGTTAATCATGGCGAAACAATGAGCGCTAGTCACCAAAATCATTTTTGATGGACCTACCAAATATTAGTCCAATCGGAGTCCGTCATCTTTTTGAGCATCGGTAAAATCTAAGTGGTCATGCATAACACAAGTAGGTTCTTGGGGCCATGCATAATATTCTTATGACCCCGAAAAACAAAAAAAATAATGTCATACATGGTGACTATTTCTCATAATGTTGTATCTGATGGATCCACCCATTTTTAGGCCAATTAGAATCTGTCAACCAAAGTCAGAAAAAATCATCATGTATATAAACACATGAAAAAAGACATAATCATTCATTCTTATTTTATGATGCTAAAATACCAAAAAAATAATTTAAATCATGGCCAATATTGCTCACAAGGCTGTAACCAATGGATCCACCAATTTTTAGGCAAATCCAAGTCTATCAACCAAATTCAGAAAAATCATATAGATTCTTTTTTCAATTTTCAGGTTCAAATTTTTAATTCAATAACAAAAAAGATACATAATTTTATTTTAACCTTCTTATTTAATTCAAACCAAAAAATAATAGATATAAAATAGCAAGTTCGTCATAATTCATTACTTAAATACATATAAATAGGAGTAGGATAGTACATGTACTCGAAACCGACGCAGGTGGGTAGGTAGAGAATATCTAGAGGCGTGAGATAACTCTCTCTAAGGAACTCCGCAAAATGGTATTGTAACTTCGGAAGAAGAGGTGCCTCCTCACAAAGGGGGTCACATTGAATAGATTGGGCAATTAATTACCAAAATACATGTCTCTGCAAAGTTATAAGACCATGTATGGGGGCGGATGCCTGTCCAATGTCATAAGGTCAAGGAATGGGGTGACCTGATGATAGGGGAGTCGAATGGATCACGTATATCGGCGGGTCAAATAGATAGAGTAATAATGGATAAAATATATTATTCGTCCATATTTAATAAGAATAAAAATAGGTTAACTGATAGATAATATGGATACCTATCAGTATTATCTATAGCTTCTCGAATGTGATCACTTTTGGGAGAATTTTTAGTCTCCCAAATATGAAGAACTCTCAATTTGAGTCTTTACGCATGTAAAAGCTAAACTCATTGATTATCCATTTAGTATCTATTTTTTAAGTGGATCCATATTTGAACCATATTTCAAATTTTATCATACAACAATTTTTTTAGTAGATAATATGAATGGATAACTATTATTTTTATCCATTTTACCACCATTACAACTAAGGCTAGGAGTTGCACAACTAAACATTCTTATCTCCAAGAAAAATACTTACCGGTATCAAGTGTTTTGTTAAAAAAAAATATTTACTTATCTATGTAAGTGATAATAATCTATACTATGCTAAAAGCACGGAGACCCTTGCCAAAATTGCATTCGCATTTTTTACCCTTTTAAAATAGAGTTCAGATTGAACAAAATAATCATTTGATTACTCCTAATATTCAGCAATAGTAATCTAATTAATTTTTTAATATTTAGAACTTTAAAATCAACTAAAATTTTAATTTTTATATTTTTTTCTATTTGAATTAGGTGAAAACTACTAATATGTAAGGATTTTAAAATAGAGTAAAAGTTTACTCAAATAAATATTATTCTTTTGGTATTTATTATTTTGACATGAAAGAATTTAAACAATTGTAATTATTCAATGAAATGGTAAATCTTTATAAAAGAAATTACTTCTTTCCAAGTTTTTGCATCAACAAGCATCCATATTACCATTATATTTGGAGTGTTCGTTTCGTTATGCTTTTATGTTTTTGTATTCTTTTCTGCAATCTCTTTGTTTTTTTGTGAATATATTTTAAGTTAAAAGTTCTTATCAAATTATCTTCTAGAATTTTCTTTAATCAAATGTGGCTCATTAATATTTATTGTAGTTCTTTAGTTACTACAGCGGTGGAGTCATAATCTATATCTATCTATTATACAATACTAAAAGCACGAAATCCATTAACGAAATATGGTTCGTATTTTTTACTCTTTATGTAACAACCTGAGCGGTCATTTTTCTTTCTAGACCCCCGTTTTCCTAAACAAGACTCTCCGCTTTAACTATTTTATGACTTGCGGGGATGGTTAGTTGGGGATTTAGAAGGATTTGGGTTGAAATCGGAATACTTAATTCCTTAATATTGGCTTTAAAGGGTTAAGTTTGACTCGGGTCAATATTTCTAATAAGCAATCTCGGAATCGGGATTTGACGATCCAATAGGTTCGTATGATGATAGTTGGGCGTATGTTCGGATCGGATTTTGGATGACCCAAGAAATTTTCGGTGCATATAGTTGGAAGTTGGCTCATTGAAGGTTTTAACATTCTTTAAATTTGGTTTGGAGTAGATTTTGAAGTTATCTAGGTCCATTTGGAATTTCGAGATCGGAAATAGTTCTGTATGGTGATTTAAGACTTGCACGCAAAAATTCGGTATTATTCCGAGTAGTCTAAGTATGATTTGGCATGTTCGGGTGTATTTCGGACCACCCGATTAAGTTGAAAATACCAGATTTTCTATTCTAATTTCCTTCTACGCGAACACGAAAGGACACTCGCGTTCACGACGAAGGATTTGGGGGACAGGACTTTTTCTCTTCGAGTTAGTGAAAACGAGGCTGCGTTGGCGAAGCTTTAGGACCTGTGGTCTTCACGTTCGCAATGGCCTTGTCGTGTCCGCGTAGAAGGACTTTGGGTCAGGGGGTCTACGGGTCATTTCTCTTCGCATTCGCGAAGGGCTGTCACATTCGCGACGCTTGGGCTGGCCTAGCCTTCGCAAATGCATGGACCCTGTCGCGTTCACAAAAAGGAGCATTCGGGTCTGAGCAGGCTTTGCCTTTACGAGCGCGAGGCCCCTTTCGCATTCGTGAAGAAGGGGCAGTTGGGCAGAAACTTTATTAAAGTCGGGATTTTGGCTATTTTGTTTATTTCTCTCTTTTATTGGACGATTTTGGAGCTTCTTATAGAGGGGTTTTCACCTATCTTTTGAAGGTAAGCAATTCCTACCCAATGTGAGTTTAATACATAGATTATGGGTTGACATATAAAATTGTAAAAAATTATAGGTTTAGTTGAAAAAATCTAGGTTTTAATAAAAATGGGATTTAACCACGAAATGATTATGGAATTGGGTGAAATTATATATTTGAGTTTTTGAAGTATGAGTAACATTCATCTTCAAAAATTTTTGAAATCCAGGCACATAGGCCAGAGGGTAAATTTTAGGAATCTTCCAATTTGGGTTGGGTAATTACTGTAATTGTTAAATTATAAACCTTTGAACATGTATTGAATAATTTATATAACATTTGACTAATTTCGGATTGTTCGGCATAAAGTTGTGGCCTTAGAACGAATTTGTGGGCCGGAAAGTGAGCTTTGAGACAAGGTAAGTCTCTTGCCTAACCTTGTAAAAGGGAATTTACCCCATAGGTGATTTAAATTACTATTTCCTTCTAATTGTGGGGGCTACGTACGTACCAGGTAACGAGAGTTCGTGCATAGCTACTAAAAATGCTTATGCTTGGGTAGTTTAGGACCCAAATCATGAAATACGTGTAATTTTTGCATCCTACTTATTAATTAAAGTGCTTGAATTATATTGGAACTTGATAAAAAATTGTAAAAGACCGAATTTCACTTATTTGAGTTTTAATGGGTTACTTGACCGCTAATAAAAATTGTGCTTCTTTACGTATTAGCCTTGTATTAACTTTAAAACAAGATGTTCATAAAGTTTCCTCTCTTCTTGTGGAGCGGGCAAACGCCTCGGTAGTAGAATAAATGCATCTATAGTTCGTGACGCTCAACCCTCGACAGTGTAGATCGGGTTGTACGACCTCGGCATAAATCGGGTTTAATAATACTCGGAGCCTAGTTACACTTGATATTACTTTATGGCTTGTTGTGAGGTTATAATCATTAAATGACAGAAATTGACTTGGAATTTATTATTTGTGAAAGAATTATTTTTTCCACTGCTTGTTATTGAGTTACTATTATTATTTACATATCCCAACGCATATTTAGAATTTTTGCATTTTATTGCTAGCTCATCCTAAGTGCCGATGTCGATCCCTCGTCACTACTTTTTCGAGGTTAGACTAGATACTTACTGGTTATATGTTGTTTATGTACTCACGCAACACTTCTGCACTAATCGTATAGGATCTAAGGCAGGTGCATCTGCTAGTCATACTGGCGCGCGTCACCATTATCTCGAGGCCTAGTGATGAGCTACTTCCTGAGCCGTTCTGTAGCACCTAGAGTCTCTCTTTTATATTTATATTTTGTCTGTGAGCACGTGATTTTTTCCTATATGTAAACTATTTCCAAAAATTCAAACAAAATAATTTTTCTTCATTATTCTACAATTATGTGAATTTTGTTTTATTTTTTGTTAATTGTTTGCATTTTAATTCATGAAAATATGCAAATATACACTTGGCATTCGTTTAGGATTTAATTTTATATTTTTAGAATTAATTAGTAGTTGAGTTACTTTAGACAAAAGAAAAAACAACAAAAATGATCTTTCTACATTTATAGTTTTAATTTGTTGTAGTTGCATTTAAATTAGGAATTATGTTAGTTGGGATTTAAGTAATATAATTTTTGATTTAATTTGGGTTTTTGGTTTTTAATTTGTCATTTTAATAAAATCAGAAAAAGTATATAAAATACAAAAATGAAAACAAAGCAAAAGAAAAGGAAAAGAGAAAACAATTAAAAAGAGAGGAAATGAAGCTACTCGGAATTGGGCCAATAATGCAAACCCAATTGCTCCCCTTTAAAATCAATTCGAACGGGCCCAATCCGACCCATTACCCAGCCCAAAGCATTCTCCATACCCGGTCTAGCACAGGCTAGGAGGCAATGGAAATGACGTAGCACTGTGGCCAAACTACGTCGTTTTAAGTTTTAAAAATTAAAAGGATGTTTGGCCTTCCATTTAAACCCAATCTGATGGTTGTTATTAATTCCCCAATTCCCTTAATAAGGTCCGAAAATCCTTCATAGGTCAAAGACCAAACCTACTGTCTCTCGTATTCCCTGTTCATCCCTAACATCGCCCAGTTCATCCCCTATATCTGTCAACATTGGAAGCTCGGATCGACATCAAATTCGTACCAAGTGACCAACGGACCTAGTCCAACGATACCCCTATTCCTTTTCCTAAAGTACTCAGCGGAATCTCTCCAATTTCAAATCTAAAAAGCCGGAATGGTCAAGCTTTCATTTCATTAGTTCTTATCGATGATTTTGGGGTACCCTTTGAGTCGAAGTTAACATTAGTTGATGGATTTTGTCAAAGAGCCATTAATTAATGTGAGTTTTGACTCATCTCAAATTTGTCAAAGTCCGGTCGAGAGGTTGTCATTCGATTGAGCAGAGCTAGTCGAGTTCGAGTCACCGTTGTTCCTGAAGACGGTGAGTTTCAGCTGGTCTCCATTGGTACTTCGTCCCTCTTCTCTTTAAGTTCAATTGTCAGTCGCTGCTTATTTTCTGTGGTTTAATTAAGTTTATTGGTTATTAGTTTAGTATTAGTTTACGTTTTCTTCTGAAAATGTTACATTCAAAAATGTAAAACACAGAAAAGAAAAATGCAAGAACTAATTATATTGCTATCTTTAAATTTCTATAGTTTTGATTGTGTCTTTGGTTTAGATTGGGTTTGCGGAAGTTTTGGCCATTGAAACGGAGGCCCAATTTGGAAAATGACCATTGGCCCATTTTGGTCTGAAGTCTTAGGAGGTAATAACAGGGGAGTTAAAGTGTATTTTAGGATTTAGGATAGGGAGGAATTAAATTCTGTTAGGGGAAGGCTCTAGTAGATAAGGGAGGTCACATGTGAGGAGGGATTTCGGGCTCCATCTGGGGGGAAGGATGGGAGGATAATAAAGGGAGGAAAATGAATGAAAAGTTCTAGAACCCTCATGATCCATTCCTGTCTATAAAAGGCATCTCATTCTGCCTTCATGAACAAGTGGTGAAGCTCACAAATTCCCCCCCCCCCCCCCACAATTTTTAGATCTGTAGTTTGAATTCAAATTCAAAACACCTTAGATCCTATCATCTCAATAGAAAACAAAATACAAAAAACAAATAAACCTTAAAAATCCAAAAAAACGTGTTGCATCGAAATGGCATTGGATCAAATTTGAGTTCCAATTGTTAAGTTTCTTTGCTTAATTCGAGTTTTAGTTGTTGAAGATCATATGATGTCTCTGGGTCATTTTTGAACTACTGTGAATATATTCAGCTGGATTTGGGATGCTTCAGTGGTATTAAGTGTGCTATGTTGATCTATGATGGATTTTTAAAACTTGTTCCTGGATTGCTGTTTAACTGATTCCAGAAAACACATATCTACCTACGAGGGCTTATAGACCAGGATCCGGCTTCCGTCCAAACCAAGGTTTCAGAAATGAGAGATTACAGAAACAGAAAACATTCACTCCGCTGTGAGAATCCTGCACCAGCCTTTTTCATAGCCCAATGCCAAATCTCCTTCCTAGAAATCTAAAGCATTCGGTAAGGTGTGAATACTGTTCAAGAGCCCCAGGGTATGATACCGAGAAGTGTTGGAGGTTGAAAAATGTTGTGCAAAAGCTCATTGACAGTCACCGAATTAAGGTTCAGGCTCCAGAGGCACCGAATATCAACCAGAACCCGTTACCAGCTCATCACGAGGCCAACATGATTGAATTGATACGTAAGGGAGCAAAACCTAAGAAACCCTCGCAAACGGTCATGATGATCTGTTCTAGAAGCCAAGGTGAATGAGAAGGTTGCTAGTATGAAGCCAGTCGTTCAGTCAAAAGGGGTTGATGGTAAACCAGTTGTGGTGATCGGGAAAAGAGCGAAAACTATTGCAACAAAATCAGAGCCGGTTAAAGTGGTGGTTCAAGGGCTAGCAGACAAACCTGTGGTGGTCATGAAGGGAGCTCACATAGAGCCGGTTATCATAAAGTCGGTGACCCAGTTACCAGTGATTGACTGTAAAGTCGTTCTGTGGAAGTATGAACAGGTATTTGTGACCTACAAGGGGAAGGAAATCAAAGAGGAAGTCTACGAAGCAAAAGTTTAACTCGCTCGGGATGTTGTTTAGCCACCGAAGAGTTGAGAAAGACTAGGGCTCCTAAAGACAACCCGGTATTAGTAAAGAAAGACGTGATGGAGGAGGAGGCGGAGGAGTTCTTGAAAAATATGAAAGTGCAAGATTACTCTATCGTTGAACAGCTAAGGAAAACACCGGCCCAAATCTCATTGCTTTCATTGCTTATTCACTCAGACGAGTACCGCAGGGCATTAATGAAGATACTGAATGAGGCTCATGTCCCTGACAAAATATCAGTGAATCATCTAGAGAAGATAGCAAATAAGATCTTTTAAGTGAAAAGAGTGACGTTCTCCGATGATGAGTTGCCTGTGGAAGGTACTGAACACAACATGGATCTCTATCTGACAGGGAAATTTGAGGATTCAGTGGTTACTCGGGTGCTGGTTGATAATGGATCTAATGCAAATATCTGTCCTTTGTCTACATGAAAATGTTGAAGGTTGATGACGACATAATTCACAAAAACAGCATCTATGTTCGAGGGTTTGATGGTGGAGGTACTGACACAGTGGGTGACATAATCTTAGAACTGACGATCAGGCTGGTGGAATTTACTATCGAGTTTTAGGTATTGGATGTGGTGGTTTCCTATAACCTTCTATTGGGGCGACCATGGATCCATGCCGCCAAGGCAGTGCCTTCTACATTACATCAGATGGTCAAGTTTTAATAGGACCGACAAGAGATTGTAGTATATGGCAAAGATAATATGTGTGCTGCAAGTGATGGAATTGTGACCTTCATAGAGGTCGATGATGATAAGGGGCCATGGGTTTACCAGGTTTTTAACACAGTCTTGGTAGAAAAGGTTCCTGAAGGAAAAAGCATCCCTGCCCCCAGAATAACAGGTGCAACTGTCATGGTAGCCTCGAAAATATTGACAAACGGGTTTGTACCAGGAAAAGGGTTGGGTGTTGATTTCCAAGGTATTGTTCATCTGGTTTCTTTGCCTAAGAATCTAGACACTTTTGGGTTGGGGTTTAAGCCTATGGCGGCGGATGTGAGACGTGCCTGCAAGATGAAGAAAAGGGTATGGGTTCTTCCCAAACCAATTCCACATCTGTCCAGGTCCTTCGTCAAGCCAAGTATCGAATATAAACTATTGGCAAAGGTGTCTGGTCCATTAATTGGTGCAGGTGGGAACTTGGAGAAGGGGCTTGAGAGGGTATTTGCTGAAGTGAACATGGTCAAAGCCGGTGAAGGGTCGAGCAAAGCAGATATACAGTACATCGAACCACGAGCTAATGTCAACAACTGGGAAGCCACTCATCTTCCTACTTTGAGGGAGTCGTGGTAGTGGGTTTTGTTTTCCTTTTATTTACCTGGATTATTCCAAGGTTTGTGATTCGGTTGCTATATTCCGTCTGTTTGGATGAGTTAAAACCATGTTATCTTTACATTCAATGAAATGCAATTTTTCTTCTTTCTTCATTCCTAATTTTGTTTCCGTTTTTCTTTTCTTTTCTGTGCAGTTCTTTTTATGCTGATATCAATTACATGAAATTCATGAGGAATATTCGGCCCAGCTTTAAAGCCAATCTAAATCAGAAATAATAATACAAGGAATCGAGTGTGAAGATGAGGTGAAATATGATGATGACGAGGCCTATGAGGAAGTTAGTAAATAATTAAGCCACTTTGAGGAAAAACCCAAACCTAACCTAAATGACACAGAGGCAGCTAATTTAGGAGACTAAGACAATGTCCATGAAACTAAAATAAGTGTTCATCTGGAGCCACAACTCAAGGAGGAGATAATCAAAGCATTGTTTGAGTACAAGGATATTTTTGCATGGTAGTATGAGGAATATGCTGGGTCTAAGTACTGATTTAGTGGTTTACAAATTGCCCACTGATCCGGCACTCCTTCCTGTCAAGCAGAAGCTGAGAAAGTTCAAAACGGATATAAGTGTAAAGATCAAAGAAGAGATCACCAAGCAGTTTGATGTGAAGGTCATACGAGTGATGCGAGATCCAACTTGTTTAGCTAATGCTGTGCCTGTGCCGAAGAAAGATGGCAAGACAAGGGTGTGTGTTGATTATCGGGATCTTAACAAAGCGGGTCCAAAAGACAATTTTCCACTGCCGAACATCCACATATTGATTGATAATTGTGCCAAACATTAGATTGGTTCTTTTGTAGATTGTTACGCGGGTTATCATCAGATTTTAATGGACGAGGAAGATGCAGAAAAGACGGCATTCATCACGCCATGGGGAACGTACTGTTATCGGGTCATGCCATTTGGTTTGAAAAATGTTGTGGCAACTTATAGGAGGGAAATGACAATAATATTCCATGATATGATACACAAGTAAATCGAGGTGTACATGGATGATGTGATCGTGAAGTCTAGACAGCAGTCTGTCCATGTCAGGTATCTGAGGAAGTTCTTTCAAAGGCTTCGCAGGCACAATCTTAAGCTCAATCCTGCAAAATGTGCTTTCGGGTGACATCTGGGAAGTTGTTGAGATTTATAGTCAGCCATCGGGGTATTGAACTAGACCCGTCGAAGATTAAGGCTATTCAGGAATTTCCACCTCCGAGGAACAAAATTGAGGTGATGCGTTTAATGAGGAGATTGAATTATATCATCAGGTTCATTGCTTAGCTCACGACAACTTATGAGCCGATCTTCAAATTGTTAAAGAAAGATGTTGCAATCAAGTGGAAAGATGAATGTCAGCAAGCTTTTGACCAGATAAAGGGGTATTTGTCGAATCCACCCGTGTTGGTCCCACCAGAACCGGGGAGGCCTTTGATTTTATATTTGACGGTTTTGGATAATTCATTTTGCTGTGTACTGGGGCAGCATGATGTTACTGGCAGAAAGGAGTAGACTATATATTATCTTAGCAAGAAGTTCATATCTTACGAGGTTAAGTATACGCATCTTGAGAGGACATGTTGCGCTCTAACTTGAATTGCCCAAAAGTTGAAACATTATTTGTCATCTTATACTACTTACCTCATATCTCGCCTGGACCCATTGAAGTATATTTTTAGAAGCCTATGAACACAGGGAAGCTTGCAAAGTGGCATATTTTGCTTACAGAATTCCATATCGTTTACGTGACTCGGGCTGCAATAAATGCACGGGTTTTGGCGGATCATTTGGCCGAGAATCCAGTTGATGAAGATTATGAACCTTTGAAAACTTATTTCCCCGATGAAGAGGTGATGCGCGTTGATGAGTTGGAACAAGTTGAGAAGCGGGGATGGAAACTTTTCTTTTGATAGGGCTGCAAACATGAAATACGTGGGGATAGGAGCAGTAGTTATTTCTGAAATAGGGCAGCACTGCCATGTTACAGCTTATCTTCGTTTCTATTGTACTAACAATATGGCGGAATATGAGGCATGTATTGGGTCTGAGATTAGCCGTAGATATGGGTGTCCGAGAAGTCTTGGTCATGGGTGACTCGGACCTACTGTACACCAAATTCAAGGAGAATGAGAAACACATGATTTAAAGCTTATGCCGTATCGATAATGTTTACATGAGCTTTTTCAACGGTTTCAGAAAATAGAGTTCAAGCACATTTCAAGGATTCATAATGAAGTTGCCGATGCGTTGGCTAATTTGGCTTTGATGTTACATAATCCAGATAAGCCTTATGTGGACACTTTGCAGATTCAAGTCCATGATCAGCATGCTTACTGTAATGTGGTAGAAGAGGAACTTGATGGCGAGCCATGGTTTCATGACATCAAGTAATATATCAAGATGGGTGTGTATCCGGTACAGGCCACAGGTGATCATAAATGGACAATTCGACGGTTGGCAAGCGGGTTTTTCCTTAGTGGAGGAGTGTTGTACAAAAGAACCCTAGATCTCGGGTTGTTAAGGTGCATGGATGTGAGGCAGTCCACAGCTATCATGACTGAAGTATTCCGTAGTTTGTGGACCGCATATGAGTGGTTACGTTCTAGCAAAGAAAATTCTCTGAGCAGGTTATTATTGGCTTACTATGGAGCGGAATTGTATCAGTTTCATACGCAAATGTCATCAGTGCCAAGTGCACAGAGATTTGATTCATTCTCTGCCATCAGAATTACACACGATGTCCGCACCATGGCCCTTTGTCGCATGGGGCATGGATATTATTGGGCCAATTGATCCAGCAACGTCAAATGGGAACAGGTTCTTTTTAGTATATAGATTATTTTACCAAAAATATAGATTGTCTTTCCTTTCCTGCACTGAGCCGGGGGTCGATTGGAAACAGCCTCTCTGCCCTTTCGGGTAGGGGTAAGGCTCGTCTACATATTACCCTCCCCAGACCCTACTTTGTGGGAACATACTGGGTAGTTGTTGTTGTTGTTGTAGATTATTTTACCAAGTGGGTAGAGGCTAAAACGTTCAAGTCCGTGATCAAGAAAGTTGTGGTGGACTTTGTGCATTCAAACATTATTTGTCTGTTTGGGATACCAAATGTGATCATTACAGACAATGGAGCTAATCTCAATAGTCATTTGATGAAGGAAACATGTGAGCAGTTCAAGATCACTCATTCTCATTCTACTCCATACCGCCCTAAAGCAAATGGTGCGGTTGAGGTGGTCAACAAGAATATAAAGAAAATACTCCATAAAATGATAGAGGGTTCTAGACAGTGGCATGAAATCTGCCTTTTGCATTGTAGGGATACCGCACTACTGTTTGTACTTCGGTGAGCGCAACTCCTTACTCTTTGGTGTATGGTACAGAAGTAGTGATACCCGCAGAAGTGGAAATTTTGTCCCTTCGAATTATTGCGGAGGCTGAGATTGATGATGATGAATGGGTGAAAACCCGCCTGGAACAGTTGAGTTTGATCGATGAGAAAAGATTGGCATCGGTATGTCATGGCCAATTGTACCAACAAAGGATGGCAAGAGCGTACAATAAGAAAGTGCGCCCAAGGAAATTTGAAGTGGGACAGTTAGTACTGAGGCGGATTTTGCCTCATTGGGTTGAAGCAAAAGGAAAGTTCGCTCCGAATTGGCAGGAGCCATTTGTTATAACTAGAGTATTGTCTAACGGTGCATTATATTTGACAGATGTGGAAGAAAAATATGTGGAAATGGCTATCAGTTCCGATGCAGTGAAGAGATACTATGTATGATTTCTTTATTTTGATTGTAACTGTTTGTATTTGGCATATTTTGAATATTGAAATGATGAAGGCGTTTTGTTCGGCTATCGAAACAATTTATCCCTTGTTATCCCTTTTTGAGTCTTGTTTATCTTCTTTCATAACCCTCTTTCGGAATTAATGACATAATTCAGAAACGCGAGTTTGGAAGAAAAGAGAATGAAAAGAAAAATGAATAAAAGAAAAGTGAAAAGAAAGAAAGAAAAGAAAGGAAACAAAAGAAGAAGGAAAATGAAAAGTGAAAAGAAAAAAAGAAAAAAAAAAGAAAAAAGAAACTCAACAACGTAGTTTCTATGATGCGAACAAGTTTGACTTGATCCCGAAAGGGTACGTAGGCAGCCTCCCTGAGATTGAGTCATACCAAAATAAAAATCCAAAAGTCCCCAAGCGAGAAACTGGGGCAGCAGTTGTGATTGTTGTGAGAAATTAGATTTCGAAAGTTGTAATTTTAATCCATTTTGAAATTATTTTTGAGCCTTTTATACCCTTCTTTCTAATACATCCAAAAGCCTACACTACGGTCCAAAGAAAGACTTACTGATTAATCTTTGAAGAAATGTCAGGTCAAACAGGTAGATGTAATTCATAACAGGAGCAATACTTTGGTTCAAGCAGGAAAAAGTAAAAATGAAAGAGCCTTGTTGGTGAAAACCCTCACGGGCACCATAAGGCGACGGGAGCTGAGAGAACATTTAAAATGAGAGAATCTTATTGGTGAAAACTTCACAGACACCGTAAGGCGATGCGAGTTGAGAGAAATGAGAGTCTTATTGGTGAAAACCCTCATGGGCACCTTGAGGCGAAAGTGAGTTAAGAAGTGAACAAATAAGAGAGGTCGGTTGGTGGAAAACTTTTTGGAAGCACCGCAGAATGAACAAGGTTAAGGTTTGGGTAAAGCAAACAAGTGATGGAAATTCTCGGGCAACAAGGTATGGCAATTGAAAGATGGTTAGTTGGACAAATTGGGTCGGTTAGTCCGAAATGCATGTCATGACCATTGATGCCAGCCGTTCCTGTAAGATAAGTTTCTTCTTCTTCTTCTCTTTTTAACGGTCATCCGGTTTTGGATTATTCTTATCATTAACTCATAAAGTCAATGCATTTCAATTTTTTTTGGTTTTATCTGTCTGAAATATTTCTATGTTATTCTTATTCAAAGCAAGTGGGAAGGGGTTTCAAATCTCACTACCAACTTATCGAAGTTGTAAAGCCAGTGTGGTCTGAGTATGTCAAGGATAACAAGATGTAAGGTGGAATATAGGAAATCACCGGAAGTTTCATCGGTGGAATGATTGGGGAAATATTGTGAAAACGCAAGAGTTCAGATAAAGGGGTCAGAGGTGTGAAACAACAGCATGGGTACAAAAACATTCGGGTTGTCAAAGGTCGAGTAATTTATGTTAATTGTTTGCATTTTATTTGTGCATTTTAATTCATATGGAAAAATAATAAAAAAATATATGCTTCACATTTGCATTTAGAATTCAATTTCATATTTTAGGATTAATTAGTGTTTAAGTTGTTTTAGAATAAAATATGAAGAAAATAACAAAAAAAATAGTCCATTTTTGCATTTTTAGTTGGTAATTGTTGAATTTGTCACTAAATAGATTTTAAACAATTTTAGGAATTAATTAGCTTAATTTTGAAAATAAATTAGGTCTTGGTTTTAATTTTTCATTTTTTTATAAAATCGTAAATATATAAAAGACAAATAAATAATAATAATAATAATATAAGTAAAAGAAAAAGAGGGAAAAACAAAGGAAGACTAAATAAAAGGAAAATTGGGCTGTCATTAGCTAAAATCCCAGCCCAATACATTTGCGCCCATGTCCAAACCGACCCAGGCCCAATCGTCCACCCGACCCAATCCTTGGTAAATGACATCGTTTAAGTCCCTACTAAATTCTGGCCGTCGAGGTAACTCGATCTAACGGCCAGGAACTCACCTCTCATTAGTATTTAACTGTCCTAAAGACCCGACCCCCCCCCCCCCCCCGGTCTCTTCTCCTTCCTTCCCCATCTTCAGAGAACCTCTCCCCCCCCCCCCCCATGAACCCCAGAAGGCCGCCCCCAAATTCCGCCACCGACAATGGCGGAGCCAGCCCTTTTCTTGCCAACCTGATATCCCCTCTTCTCCCTCATCTCAAATCCACAGCCCATTTCCCTCAAAAACCGTTCAAACTTCTCGAATATTGGATCAAAACTTTTCCGTCCATAATGCCACCTCATCCAAATGACGCCAAATTAACACCAAATTAACACCATAGAATCGTCTTCATCTCCTCTATCGAACCCCCCAAACCCCGTCCCTCAAATGTGGCCGGAACTTCTTGAATATCGATTTGAAATTTTTCGGCCAAAACCATAATTGCCTCAAACCACTCCAAATTGATACCATGTGACTTCTTTGCATCCCTCATGTGGAATCCGGCTTCATGGGCACTCAAAATCTCACAGGAAGTGGGCTTAGTCCGAGCCCGGAACTGGTCTGTTTGAACAGTGAGTTCCCTTTTTTTTTTTTTTCCTTTTTTGGTGTTATTTTAGTTGCTAATAAGTGTTAATCTGAAAATCGACAAAGTCTTCTTCAACTCCATTTAAGATTTGTTTCATTTTGATCTTATCATGGTTTAGCTTCTAGTATAGTTTGGTTTTATTAGTTTAAACTTGCTAATTGTTGCTTTTAATTCGTTTTAATACA
This sequence comes from Nicotiana benthamiana, assembly GCA_034376525.1. Taxonomy (NCBI): domain Eukaryota; kingdom Viridiplantae; phylum Streptophyta; class Magnoliopsida; order Solanales; family Solanaceae; genus Nicotiana; species Nicotiana benthamiana. The sequence goes on along the minus strand of CM067334.1, from coordinate 66,631,611 downwards.
GGCTACAGTTTCAAATTCTTTCTTATCTGTTTAATTGATTTTCGTTTGACCATTGTTGTCAGTTTAAGTTAGTTAAATTCATTAGTTGCATGCTCAAGGACTAGTTTAAGCTTTGTATTCTTGCTTAGATTTTTAGGTTCAGTAATTCCACATAGACAAGGGGGGTAACTTAGGCATTTCTGACAAAAGAATATTGTAGTAACTGATAGGAACACCCTAGAATGTGCTAGAATAGGAACCCAATTTTTATTTTCAAGAAGTTATGGATACTAACTTGTGTAACAAGTAAATAGAGGGTTAAAGTTGAAAGTGAAGAAGGACTGAAAAAGAAAAGTTGAAAATCTGTTAGGCCTTTTTGGTGCCTATAAAAGGGCATGACCCTTACTTCATTCACAAGTTTCAGCTATCAAATTCCCTCCAAAACAAGCTCTTCTTTGATTTTCAGATCTAAACCTGAAATTCAAACATTCAAAAATCCAAAAACAACAAAAAACAAAAAAAAATCACAAAAATTCACTGTTTCATTGCCTTTTCAGCTCATTTTCAGTTCCTATTTGAATTTCTCTATTTATGCTCTAATTTCGAGTTTTTAAAAGTATTTAGAAGTATTTGGTAACTTGTTCTACTGGATTTGGGTCTGCTTGAGTTGGTTTTTTGTTAAGTTTTACTCTAGTGAAGTTTCAAAAGCATAAATTCAATTTTGAAGGCATTCGGGTGCATTTCGAGCCATTGTGGTGTTATTCAAGTCATTTGGGTCAATATCCTGCATAATTTGTGTATTGTCATCTGTTGGTCTCATTTGAGATTGCTTTTGGATCGAGACTGGCTATGATTGTTCCTAGCTACTGCTGATCTGCTGATACTTTGTTCTCCTTGTATTGCACTTTTTCCAAGTACACATTTCGAGTTGATTTTGATGCATCTTCCTTCTGATGACAACCTGAATGGAAGCTGAAATCAATTCTCTGCCTTGGATATGTCATTTCATTATGTTTAAATAATTTTGTCGTGATTGTGTGGTTGAACATTGTAATCACATTTAGAGTGACTGGATTGAAATAGGATCTGTAATAATCGGACTATAAATTATTATGTCTTAGCTTTGTATAAGTTTGTTTTTCAAAGTGTAGCACTAGTTGTAAGTTAGTTTTCCATTAGTTTATTCATATCCTGATAATTACTGAATGCAACTAATTTCCTATTAGGTAATGGAGTGATTCACAATAATTATAGTTAATCTTCTATCGAGTGCTTTCATGAATCTGTTTAAGTAGTTGTTTTCGTAAATTAATCAGTAGTGAAATAAGTTTGGAAGTGTTTGAAGTTAAGTCAGATTATTGTTGAGCAGAATTGAGTACTGATCTTGCGAATCTGGTTTGTTCACTTTTGGTTAACGATGCGTTAGATAGGAGTCCGCTTAATATAAATGAAATGAAACGTAATAGGTTGCAAAACTCATTCGAAATAGCCGTTGTATTTTTTCGAATTTCGGAACACAATTGAGTTATTTAATACAGATCAACTGACATATGCTTTGTAATTTCTTATGTTTAAATAGAATAATCTGGAATTAGTCCAGGAGTATTTGTTTAATTCGAACCTCTACGTTTGGTCTAATCATTTGGATCTAATAACCTTCTCCACGAGGGTAAGATCTTAGTTCATTAACAAGTAGCCCAGGTCCACGGTTATGACCGTCTATGTTGGGCCTAGGCTGAAATTTGCGGCTGGCCAGTCTTGGAATAGGTGTGAGTTCGATTTTCTTTCGTTGGGCTTGTCTTGGAGCCCAATTGTTTGCCTTGGTGTAGAGTTCTCATTTGGTTTATTTTAATCCAATAACAAGTAATTAATTAGGACTCTTTCTTTTATTTTAGAGACAAACTACAACAAAAAATTATAGATTGCTTTAGGGTTGGTTTATAAATAATAAATGAGAGGAGATTCGCCAATAAAATACGAAATCGCGGGGCCCTCAATAATTGTTTATACTAAAATACTTAGGTTTCGGGATGGGCTGTTTAGTGAATTTCACGACCTTCCCCAAACATTAAAACGCGCTAGTCTCTTTAGGTGCGTATTTTAATAACATTACTTTTCTAAATTCGAGTGCGCATTTACGTGGCCCAAATTAAATCTCAATGAAGTCGAAACTGTTGAAATTCACAGGTGCATTGATGTGACGTGGTTTAAGACGGTTTCTACGACGTTGTACTTCTCGTTAAAAATAATAATAAAAGCGGTCCAAAATTAAAACGCACATAAGCTACAACATGTTTTGAAATCAGATAAAATCAAATACAACAGTTGAGCGACCATGCTAGAACCACAGAACCCGGGAATGGCTAACACCTTCTCTCGGGTTAACAGAATTCCTTACTTGGATTTCTGGTTCGCGGGTTGTCAACAGAGTCATATTTTCCTTGGTTCGGGATTCAACCGGTGACTTGGGATACCATTAATATCCCAAGTGGTGACTCTGAAATCTAAATAATAAATCACGTTCCGATTGTCCTTTAATTGGAAAAACTCCTTTACGCCCTTGCGGGTATAGTGAAAAAGGAGGTGTGACACTGTCTACTTTCTTTCATACAGTAGTTAGAGTTTTGTATTATTCTACTAGTTGCTCGTACACTTGTGACACCAGATTCTAGCACATATACTAACAGACTTTATGGCTTTGGAGTATTTATGTCACTATATTTGCCCATTTAGTTGCCTTCGTTTTATTTTTACTAAATCTTTCTTCTCCTTAATTTCTTAATAAATGGAATTTTTAATTATTTGAAAACTTATTAAAAAGAGCAATTCACGTGAAGATTCTACTCGCGAACGCAAAACTTTCATTGCCTAACCCTATGCAAACGCGACGCCTTATACGTGAACTCGAAGAACAATTTCCTTTGCGAACGCATGGACAACTTCGCGAATGCGAAGAACAAACTCCGTTGGCCTCCCAGATACTCTACGCGAAGGCAAGATCACGAACGCGATAAAGGAAACCAGCAGAACATCAAATTTTCTGCAATTCGAACAAGTCCAATTCTAGTCCGTTAACCACCTGAATGCACCCGAGGCCCCTGGAACCTTAATCAAACATACCAACAAGTCCTGAAACATCATACGAACTTACTTGAGCCTTCAAATTACATTAAAAACGCTAAAAATACGAGTCGCACTCTAAATCAAGCTTAACGAACTTTGAAACTTCAAACTTCTATAATCGATGTTAAAACCAGTCAAATCACGTCTGATAACCTCAAATTTCGTACACAAGTCGTATTGGACATTACGGACCTACTCTGAGTTTTGGAATCGAAATCTGACCTTGATATCAAAAAGTTCACTCCCGATCAAACTTTTCGAAAATTCAACTTTCGTCATTTCAAGCGAATTCAGCTACGGACCTCCAAATCACAATGCGAACACGCTCCTAAGACCAAATAACCCAACGGAGCTAACGGAACCGATGAAACTCCATTCCGGGATCGTCTTCGCATAATACCAACCACAGCCAAATTCCTAAAACTTAAGCTTCCATTTTAGGCACTAAGTGTCTCGTTTCAATCTAAAACCAAAAACAAAACCTCCCGACAAGTCACATAAGCATAAAATGATACTAGGAGTGCGATAAATAGGAAATTAGGGCTAATACTTTCAAAACGAATGATCGGGCAGTATATATGGATAACTGTTGTTTTTATCCATTTTGCTACCGCTAGAAGTAAATTTAGGAGTTGCAAAACTAAACATTTTTATCATTACGGACATCCAACCTTTTTAGGTCGTGACTCAATAATCCTCCGTTTTGCAATCCTTACAACAAAAAATTAATAAAGAACTTCTTATTAGTACTTAACTAAAGTGAAAATGAGTATCTCCGGAAAAAATACTTACTGTATCAAGTGTGTATATTTTAAAAAAACGTAATTTAAGTTATTTATATAAGTGATAATAATTTACAATCAAAAGATGTGGTGCAGCGGATGTGACCGCTCTCCACTTAACCAGGTTTCGGATTCGAACCCTGAGTATCAAAAAATCTTTGGTAGGGAGTGCTTCCCCAAATGGGGTCCTATGCGGCGCGAATTTAGGTATAATCGGGCTCTGCAAGTACCGGACACCGGGTGGAAAACCCAAAAAAATTAATATAAAAAACACATCTGACATATTGCGCAGTCAAATCCAAAAAGTCCCAAAGTCCAAATGATTATTAACGAGTCCAACCTTGCCGATTTGGAGGACATGGTAAGTCATTATCAACTTACTTCAGATACAAGATAAACTTACTGCTTTAGGAAAAGCTTCTGTTAAAAAGAAAAAATAAATAAACTGTTTGAGCATTGACAGGGTCATCATATTTGTGAATCCCCTAGCTAGCATATAGCATGGCAACAATAGTGTGAAAGTTGGGCAACTACAGTTGGGGTTATATTGTATTGTAAGCCTGTAAAATTCATTGGAAGTATGTACGAAGTTGCAATGCTTACTTAAAAGTTTAAACATACCAAAAATGGAAGGTTTCCTCTACTAACGAACACTATCCCAGAATCAATTATATCACATCTCAGCCAAACATGGAATAAACTCATCTCACATTTAATTCCAAAATTAATTATCCCTTATCACGTGTATCAAACAGCATTTAATGTTTACTTGAACTTAAACTCCAAGAGAACTATCACATCCGTGCACAATACATTTAAGATGCTTACTGCTTTGACAGGAAGAAAGTTTTACTCGGGCAACATCACCAACATCGAGTGGATTAAAATCCATTAAAGCAAACAGTTACTGATAAAGGCAGACATGTTAATTTTTGATTCCTCGAAATAAGAAGAATAAACCAAGAGCAGAATAAATCTAACTGCTACAATATCAATAGCACACCACCTCCATTCCTCAAAACTTATTCAACACATTTTGGCCTTCCATCAGATGATATGAGACCAATTCTTTTCCAGCGACAACATTCCAAACATCCCAAAATATCCCCAACGATAGTTCAAACGAACAAGATACTATTGTCCTAACAAAATCCAAAGCATGAAAAGCATAACAATCAAAGAAGTAAGAATGTGCTGGTTTTGCAGTCTCTTTTTGTCTTCGCTTAGTACCTGTAGTGAGGAGGCTTGTAAGGACCTTCAACTGGTACACTAATGTAGTCAGCTTGATCCTTGGAAAGCTTAGTGAGCCTTGCTCCGAGCTTTCCGAGATGAAGGGCAGCAACCTTCTCATCGAGGTGCTTTGGCAAGACGTACACCTTCTTCTCATACTTTCCGGTGCTCTTTTCCTTCCACAACTCGAGCTGCGCAATGACTTGGTTAGTGAAAGAGCAGGACATCACAAAGCTGGGGTGTCCGGTGGCACATCCCAAGTTCATGAGACGACCCTCGGCCAAGACAATGATACCGCTGTTGGTGTCGGGGAAGACCCATCTGTCAGTCTGGGGCTTGATTGTGATCCTCTTCACTCCAGGGAAGGTCTCAAGACCAAGCATGTCGATTTCGTTGTCAAAATGACCAATGTTGCAGACAATGGCGTTGTTCTTCATCTTCCTCATGTGGTCAACCATGATGATGTCCTTGTTACCGGTTGTGGTAACAAAGATATCAACATCTGAAACGACATCCTCAAGGGTAAGGACCTGAAGACCTTCCATGGTAGCCTGGAGAGCACAGATTGGATCAATCTCGGTTACGATCACACGTGCACCAGCTTGCTTCAAAGCAGCAGCACAACCCTTGCCAACATCTCCGTAACCGGCAACAAGCGCAACCTTTCCGGCAATCATAACATCAGTAGCCCTCATGAGACCATCGGGAAGTGAGTGGCGGCATCCATACAAGTTATCAAACTGGAACACCAAAAAAGATCAATACAACTATCAGTCTATGAGCTACACAATAACATTATCTTGGTTTATAGCTAGATCAACTACATTAGGCATCTCCAACAAGGAAAGGATCATTACTTGATTCCTCAAACCAATATTGTTACCAACTCAAAAGACAGTAGCTTCGCAAATGGGTTAAACTTCCAGTAGCAAATATGGAACCAATAAGTAAACATATCTAAATGAATCATGTTGAAATTCTTCAGCATAGTAGTATGTGGAACCAACCCATATGAGAAAGACGGGTACACTTATGCACTATGCATTCTAGAAGGTTAATAATCATTCTTTCCCTTTAAGGACACATCCCATATGAGAAAGACTGGTATCAAAATCAATTAGCACTTAATATTATCATCCACCCTCTACTTACATTATGTTACAATTTTCTAATCAGTAAAAACATAAAAACAAAAGCAACAACATAATACTATAACTGCAAATAAACACATGAGAAATGAGGCAAAATCAGAACTTTCATACTAAAGAAAAACTTTCATTTCCACCACTTACCAAAACAATCAAGATGCATTTAGAAGATTCAACGAATCATTTACTCTATACTTAACAAAACAGATCAACCAACTTTAAGCTAATGTATAGTTCCTATGTGTTAGATCCAAGCAATTAACAGACATTTACATCAGATCTAAATCACAACAAGCATATAAACACAAATGAAAAGCAGATCTGAAACACAAGAAACAAAATAAATAAGTATGAAAATAATTATATACCTTGCTCTTGGTAACAGAGTCATTAACATTAATAGCAGGGAAAAGCAAAGTTCCATTAGCTTGCATTTGGTAAAGTCTCTTAACACCAGTAGTAGTTTCCTCAGAAACACCAACAAGTCTCTCCTTCATCTTAGTGTATTTTAAAGGATCAGTTTTCAACCCATCCCTAATAATAGTAAGCACAAGCTGAAACTCAGCATTATCAGTAGAACTTGGATCTGGTAATTTACCAGATTTAGCATATTCCTCTTCAGCTTTTACACCTTCATGAATCAAAAGTGTAGCATCACCACCATCATCAACAATCAAGTCGGGTCCACCACCCGGGCCCCAATCAAGGGCGCGTTCAGTACACCACCAGTACTCTTGCAACGTCTCGCCCTTCCACGCGAACACGGCAGCGCTATCACGCGCTATGGCGGCGGCAGCGTGGTCCTGGGTAGAGAAAATGTTGCAAGAGCACCATCTGACCTCAGCGCCTAGAGCAGTTAGGGTTTCAATAAGGACAGCGGTTTGAATGGTCATGTGTAGAGATCCGGTGATTTTAGCGCCTTTAAATGGCTGTGACGGACCGAATTCGGTACGGCAAGCCATAAGACCAGGCATTTCGACTTCGGCAAGCTCGATTTCGAGCCGGCCGAAGTCAGCCTGAGACATATCCTTGACCTTGTACTCACGGCCAGAGGTGGTTTTCTCAACGAGCAAAGCCATGGCTAGAGAGAGAGTGAACGGTAGAGAGAGAAAGTGGAGGCCTCTCTTCAGTGGAGTTTTCCGAACGAAGAGAGTGTAGCGCAGAGGTACAGGGAGGAGGAGATTGATATAAATAGGTTTAAGAATGGAAATGGACGGCTGAGATTTGTTTAAAACGCCGCGTTTTAGATCTGAAGATCGGTTAGGAGATCTGTAAAAAGGGTTGGTTTTACCGTCTGGATCGGGGTAATAGTCCCCCTATTACAGTGGAGAGATGGTAAAATTCTTATAAACTTTTACTCTCTCTTTTTTTGTAATATGTATCATATTTTTTTTCATGTTTTTCATTTTACCGGTTTTGAGAGTAAATTCATGACTTGATTACCAAAGAAATTAGAGTAAGATCATTTCCCTTGAGTTCAATGTATAGAATTGGAAAATTAAATTGGATTATATTGAACCTTTATGACAAGCAAGAAGTATTAAACTAATTCTAGAATAAACAATTAACATCCATATAGTTAGTAATTAAACAAAAATAAAAACAATTTGTAGGTTAATTGAACCACAATTGCCCCCTTTTGGTATATAGACATGTTTTTTTTCTCTCACCTGCCTGTCGATATCCACATTAAATTCTACTAAATTAGGATTTACGTCGAAAAATATCACAGTGAAGGATGAAGAGTATATAAACATGTCAGGATTGTATGTCAAGATACAACCACCATTCATTAGAGCTGTCAATATGGGCCGGGCAGGGCTAGCCCAACCCAGCCCACGTGGGTTGTAGCAATTGACGGGCTGGGCTGGGCTAGCACACCATTTTGACGGGTCTTATAAGATCAGCTCACCCCAGTCCTATGTTGCGTACTCCCATGGTCCAGCCCATCATTTTTAAAACTATAATTTTATATTTTTTCTTCAAGTTCTAACCTAAAAAAGTGATAGATATTTAAAAGTTAAAAAATACTTGTTGAAAAAAATTCACAAAATTTAATAACTTTTTATATTATTCCAATATCACAATAAATACTAAAAAAGTAAAAGAAATACTATATTTCATTCACTAAAAGTCAAAACTTAAAACAAACTATTCAAGCGAACGTTCATGATGCTTATGAGATATCCAACACATCATCTTCATCAAACACATTTGAATCCGCTTGTGGCAAGGTTGTCTTAAAATCTTCACTTTCATCTACAATTCATATACAATATTATTTAATTAAATATTAAAAATAATAAAATTTTAAAAATTAATAATATTTAAATTCACATTAAAAAATATTGCCTGTTTGAGTTTGAGAAAACTTGTGCAGCTAGTTTCAAGTAGTAACAAGTGTTTGGATATTTTCATAATAAATACAACTTCTATACTTTGTAAGAACACGCCACCAATGCTAAATATTGATTCTGATGCTACAATGGTAATAAGAATACTAACTACATCACGCACCATCATTGAAAGATCGGGATATTTTCTAGAACAACATCCATCTCTTGAAACTTCTCAAGATCACGTTTTGGTTTCTCTTAGTAAACATCCAATTCTAACTTTCCATCTTTATTATTATACTTTATTTTTTTATATTTTAAATAAATATATTATTAGGCCTATGGGACGGTTCGGCCCAGCCCCAGTCAAGCCTCACGGGCCACGGGCTTACTCGGGCTGTACTTAAAAGCCTCATTTTTAAACGGACTCCAAATATTTTGGTCCAGCCCTGCTAAATCACGGGTTACGCTAGGCTGGGCTAGTTCAACGGGCCAAGCCTATATTGACAACTCTACCATTCATAATTGTAGGCGATTTGCCTTGAATTTTTGAAATTTGTTTACATTTTACTATTAAAGTCATTAAAAAGAAGCGCAGAGCCCCAATCCAAAATGTAGGTTTGTTAACATAAAGCGAGGAGCTGAGCATGAATTGGCGAATCGAAGTTAATTTTCCATTCATATTCAAAATACACAAAAAGAGAAACTAATATTGATTAAGAATTGAAAATAAGTGTATATCATGTTATACAATAAATTGCTCAAATTGTGAATCCAAAGAAATTATTCAGGATCCACCTTTATTAAGAAAATCAGCCAAACACAAATTGATTCTTATTAATTAGTACATCGTCATTTACAATACAATTTGAGAAGATGTTATCCCAAGCTACGACATCTAAGAGTGATGTATCAAAATTATTGTATGTATGGTGAGCTTCTAAATTCAATCTATTTTGAAATTTTTATCAAAAGTGTTTTTAGAAAACTATTTTTGTTGAGAAAGAGATTGTATTTGGCTAATCAATGTGGAAAGTCATGTTACTTATGGTTTATGTTTACATAATTATGTATCGTGATTTCTGTTGGAGGTACTAATGCGTTTTTATTTTTGTTTTTGTTTTTATATCTCCTTTTCTTTTTCTAAGCCGAGGGTCGATTGGAAACGGCCTCTCCATCCTTTCGGGTGGAGGTAAGGCCTGCATACATATTACCCTTCCCAGAACCCACCATGTGGGACTATACCGGGTAATTGTTATTGTTGTTGTTGTTATTCAATGTGGAAAGTACTTTTAGGCACTAATCAGGGTTTATAGTCTATTTGGTCAAACTTCTCTAAGGCCCAAAGCACTTAAAAATACTTTTTTTCCTAAGTTGAAGTGTTTGGCCAAGCTTTTACAAGAAAAAATATATTTTTAAGTAAAAGCAAAAGCGGTTATAGGAAGCAAAAAAAGTAGTTTCTCCCCATAAACACTTTTTTGAAAAGTACTTATGAGAAAAATACAATTAAAAGTATTTTTTTAAAAGCTTTGTCAAACACTAATTGATGCTCTGAAGTATTTTTCAAAAACTAGCCAAACACAAACTAATTCTAATCAAAGTACTTTTGAGAAAAAATACTTTTCAAAATAAGTTGATTTTAAAAGTTTGGCCAAACATGATATTAGTTAAACTTTTAAAAAGTGCTTCTATTTGTATTTTCTCAAAAGTGAACTACTTTTTTCAGTTTCTTAAAAATAGATTCTACTTCTACTTCCACATAACGTACTATGAAGGATTAAAGTAGAATATTAGTAGGTAGTTTATAGTTGTTCACTGATAGTCTTAGTAGCATGCATGTCCCTTCATATTCGTAGATTTTAATTACATTATGTGGTTTTGTTTGCCTCGTGTATTGTATTTCTTGTTGTTATTATTCGGTACTACTTATCCTTTATATCTTCCTTTTCTTTTTTCTTCCATTTTTCTTCCTTCCTTGCTTTTCTCTTATTCTTACCCTTCCTGACCCGAGAGTCTATTAAAAACAACCTCTTTACCTGATCTGTTCGTATGTACAATATTTACATTATCCAAAAGTCACGATCTTCGAAATGTCTGCACAATTACGGAGCTCGCGTGTGACTGCTACTCTTTTAATAAGCATCGTTCCAGTTTGGTCATGGATTTTGGCTACGTTATTTCAACAACAACAAAATCTATTTTATTCATGAAACATTATTAGGTTTTGAAAAAAAAATAGGAAAAAGTTTATATTCCAAAAAACTAGTTTAGGGTAGTTATTGGGCGACAAAAAGATTTCACTCACAAAACTTAAAAAAAAATTAATTAAAATGTATCTTCTAAGACAACTTTAACTTTTATTTTTCATAAAATTTTAAAAAAATCAATTTTCAATTAAATTTATGTCCAAACGCTAGCTAGCATGGTCTGAATTTTTCTCCAATCTCGTCAAATTCCAAATAGTATTAATTAATTTTTGTAATTTCACCAACTCCCTGGTTTGGTAAAGAGTTGTGTACTTCCTGGATGAGTGGACAAGTAGAAAAATAGGACAAAAAAAGTTGGTGGTAGTGGTTGAGTTGAATTTCTTAAGCAACCATATTTCATTGAAAAGGAATATAATAGTTTTTTCCTCTTGTGGTGGAAGGCTACAATTTAATTAATTAATTTAATATTTTAATACTTTTTAGAAAGATGGTGGGAGAAATAAGGTTGGTAAGAAAGATTAACGTAATAACAGTATGTCTTTACCTTGAATAAAATAAAAAAGAGGAGAAAAAACGCATGTATTCTTGTCGTGGACTAGTAGTGTTCCTTCACCTACCAAAAAGAGAGATCAAATCCAAAGATGAATTAGGAAAATCAAAAATGATAATGTCACAGCTCAAAGTGTCTTACAAGGAAATTCTCCTTTTGCACTTCTTGAGCCGTATCTGTTGAAAGGAATAAATAAAAATAAAAGAAATCAGATATAGACAGGCCAAATGATGAACATTTGATCAAGTTGCTAGTTTGTGTATTATAATATAATACGCAGATGATTCAAAATCATAGTATAATGTGTATGTTTTACTGTTCCGGTCATGTGATAGATGAAATAAATTAAATAGAATTTTTGTTCAAGAATAAAATCTTATTGGAACTGTCCATATTCGGTTTATCCTTCGGAAGCATATCACATCCCGGATCTAATGAAATAGAATGAATTGAGACGATATTTTTTAAATACGTAAATATCTTGAATATATTAGTTATTTTTTTATTTTTCGATCGATCGGACTGAAATAGGTTGACAATAAATTGTTTTAAAATTGACTATTTGCCCCTCTATTAGAGGTGTTCCAGAAATATCTGCGATCAAGTATATAGCAACAATTAATGTAAATAGAGTTTAAGCTAGGAGAAGAATGTCTACTTCAGAATTTGATCAGAAGTTTAATTTTATAAGCAGAATGAGAGTGTAAATAATTTACACCCATCTTTTTAATTTCCAAAAAACTTTCGAAAATGAATTTATATTGAAATTCTACAACAAAATTAATGAAGTATCAACCTTGATAAAAATTTCCCATTATGACAACTACAACAACACCAAACAACAATAATCCAGCAAGTATTTACAAGTGGGGCCTGAAAAAGATGCAGTATACGCATACCTTACTTCTACCTGGAGACTAGAGAACTTATATCCGAAAGAGACAATATATTGGTTCCATCAACAGAACCATAGGGATAATAGCAACATCATAATAACCAGAAAAATAGATGAAAAATAGTAACAAAAATTAGTGAATAAGGCCCAGTACTATGAAAAATGAAAGAATAGAGTGGACATAACAATAATCGCTAGCAGCCTAGGAAAAAACCTTATCAGACCAACCTCCCACCCGGAACGAAGTAGAAAACTGATCAGCTACCTCCTAACCTACCACCATAATGCTCGACTACACACCTTCCTATCAAGGGTCATGTCCTGAAAATTTGAAGTCACGCCATGTCCTGGATAATCACTTCTCCGTAATACTTCTTAGGCCGTCCTCTCCTTCTTTTCGAACTTAGTAAAGCCAACTGCTCACACCTCCTGATCGGGGCATTTCGGCTTATCCTTCACATGTGTCTGAACCATCTAAGCCTCATGTCTCGCATTTTGTTATCCACAGGGGCCACACATGCCTTCTTCTTAATATCTTCATTCCTAATCATATCCATCCCAGTGTGCTCGCACATCAACCTCAACATTGTAATCTCTACTACTTTCATCTTCTGCATATACGAGTTATTTTTTGCAAACACTCTGCCCCATACAACATGACCAGTCTGACCATCGCTCTATAAAACTTACCTTTGAGTATCAGTGGTACTTTCTTGTCACACAGGACTCCAGATGCTAACCTTTATTTCATCAACCTCACCTCTATACGGTGTGTGATACACTCGTCGATCACCCATCTCCGAGTATAACCAACCTAAGGTACTTGAAACTGCCTCTTTTGGGGATGACCTATGATCGACGCCTCATGTCTAAGCTTGTTTCTCTCGACTCAACGCTGAAATTACACTCCAAGTATTTTGTTTTAGTCCTGCTCAACTTGAAACCCTTAGACTAAAGGGCATGTCTCAAAACCTCCACTCTCATTAGCGCCGCCTCGCGTCTTTTCAATCAAAACTATATCATTAGCGAACAACATACACCATAGTACCTTTCCTTAAATATGTCGTGTCAGTGCGTCCATCACCAGAGCAAATAAGAACGGGTTAAGAGCAGATCCTTGGTGTAAACCCATAACAATCGAGAAGTGTTCTGAGTCGCCTCACACATACTAACCCCAGTCATAGCTCTATCTAACTGGCACACCTTTTGCTTCTAGACATCTCCAAAGAACCTCCCTAGGGACCTTGTCATACGTTTTCTCCAAGTCAATAAATACCGTGTGCATATCCTTCCTTCTATCCATGTATTTTTCCACCAACCTCCTAACAAGGTGGATCGGTTCCGTAGTTGAATGATCCGGCATAAATCCGAATTGGTTGTCAGATATAGACATCGTCCTCCTCACCTTCACTTCCACCACCCTCTCCCACACTCATATTATGACTTATTAACTTGATACCCATATAGTTATTGCAACTTTGGAAATCACATTTCTTCTTTTAAAATGGTACCACCGTACTCCACCTCCACTCATCTGTCATCCTCTTCGTCCTGAAAATAACATTAAACAACATGGTCAGCCACTCCAAGCTTGCTCTACCTACAAACTACTACAATTTTGTCTGGCTCAGTAGCTCCACCCTACTCATCTTATGCATAGCCCCCACGACCTCCTCAACTTTAATGCGCCTACAATACCTAAAGTGTCGGTGATCCTAGGAATGGACCAATTCACCTAACATAATATCTCGGCCCCCCTCTTTATTCATAAGTTTATCAAAGTATGGTTGCCATCTCTGCTTAATATTAGCCTCTCCCATCAAAATTCTACCATCCTCATCTTTGATGTACCTAACTTAGTCTAGATTCCTAGCCTTACTCTCTCTCATCTTGGACAGCCGAAATAACATTTTTTCCCGCCTTTGTTCCCAGTTCCTCATATAAACGATCAAATGTTGCAGTATTAGCCTTCGTGACCGCCAAATTCGCCTACTTCCTAGCTATCTTATGCCTCTCCTTGTTCGATCTCCTCTCTTCCTCGTATGTGCTCCCTATTAACTTCAAGTATGCCGCCTTATTCACTTCCATTATACCTTGTTCATCATCCACATAGTGCTCGCGTTCCCGCTAATCCTCCAGGCTCCTATAGCCGACAACCTCCCATCTAACTCCGAAGCTTTATCCTTAGTCAAGGCTTCCCTCCTGATCCTCAGTCGTCCTCGTATGGACTCTTATTCATCTTAATCATGATACCGACGTCCATCACCAATGTTGCGTCGCGAGGATCTCATCTAGGATAACTTTGCAATCTTTGCACAACCCCCTATCACACCTCTTGAAGAAGAGATAATTAATTTGAAGTTTCGCCACCGTACTTTAGAAAGTGACCAAATGCTTCTTCCATTTTGGGAAGCCCCAGTATGACAATTATTGGTTTATAATGCTCAATTTAGCTCAAGTAAGTTTTCTCAACTTTGCATAGGAAGAGAACTAGTGAAATAGAGCACACCCTTTAGAGGTCTTAAACATTATTGAATGATTAAATTTTATTTTAATTTCCATGAATTGAGGGTTAGGCTTTTTCTCATGCACCTTTTATACGTCCATTCGTATTTTCATTACTTTGGCCTAGAGCCAGTAAAGGGTGTAGGATCTCCTTGCATAGGCTTGCGTCAGTGATACCTAAATGTAGAGAAAAGAAAATTCTTAGGTTGACCAAGGATAGGAAATCTACTCTATCTACTGATGCGAAAAAGATTAGAGAAAAACAGACATGTAATAAGTTTATTCTTCTTTCTAACTGATCCAGTGTGTGGCACATTGCCCTCTTCATGGAGTAAGAATGCATATGCTCAAATCTAAAATCTTTTCTGCCAATCGTATGGTCAAGCTTTTCACAGATGTAAAAGCTTTATCAATAAAAAGGGTTTAGCGTTTTTTTATTAGAGAGGAATGATTCCTGCGTTTGAGAACCACCATTCATGTACTATCCCTCCCCATTAAAAAGAATGACTGACAATATCGAGAACAACAACAACAAACTCAGTGGGATCACATAAGTGGAGTATAGGGAGGGCAATTGTTTGACTCAAAAGGTATTGAAACCTTTTTTCAACAAATCAATCAAAGATAAACTCCAGATCAAAGAGCTAGCAATATGAATCATCTATAGGATAAAGGGAATATAAATTCAATATTGTATTTCCCATCAATCGATAAGGAGATTGCTTTACATATTGCTCTCTAAATTCGTTTTATCTATTAGGAGTCATAGACGAAAGATATTTTGGCTTTTTTTAGAGAGATAGCCTGAGCAACCCCCTGGTTGAAAGCTTTCCCCGGCTATATATAGTTGTGGCACCCTTGACCTTTGCTTGGCTCAACATCCTCGTGCTGCTAATGTATCTTAGTCATGATTTTAGAAGCAGCACTTACCGACTCGTCGGATGTCAAGAAGGAAATATGGAGTGGGCTATATCAACTCACTACCCGATTACTTAGGCAGGATGTCGGTCGTTGTTGATGCACCCTTTTTCCAAGGCGAAATCGAGTATAAGACATTTGGGAGGAAAACTCTATTCCCTTTCGAGAATTGGGTTTTGGAGTTGAAGATTCGCCACCTATTGATTATAGTGCATTAGGACACCTTAAGAAGGGTTTGAGATGAAGAAACCAGAATTTGGGTAAGGGCTAGAAATTATCTCGAAGGGAAGGTGTTAGGCACCCCTCAAGATCCACCAGTGTGGTCCCGACTATGTTACAATTGTGAATTTACATAAACACATAGATAATTAAGTTCAAATAAGGATTTGCATATAATATTGCAATAAGTTGAAAATTTGAAATATAAGCGTAGAGGACAGAATTTTATGAAGAAGAGAGATTTAAAGAGTAAGAAAAAATAAAAGCAAAAAAAGGAAGAGGGGTCCTAGGTTTATTATTAATATGGATCACATCAATACAATATCCAACAATCACTCCTCTGAATAGGGGTCGCACGTGATATTAGCGCACCGGCCATCATATCCATATTCTACCCTTCCCGCCATGTTAAGGTAGTTAAAGCGCAGAATAGTGTCGTTGCTTATTTATGCTACTAACCGTCCCAATCCTATCAGTCCCGGAGGCATTTGGGACTTCTAGTCCTATTAAAGGGAAGAGCTTTGGGTTTTTTCAGAAGTTTAAAAGGTTAAATACAAAATGACCCTTCCCCCTTCTTTACTAAAACTCCATAAGTTATTACAAATTATTACAAATCAAATGAATCAAATAGAAAATAAAATTACATCAAAAATTCAAGCTACATCCAAGGAGCCTAATTCAGACTCAAGGTCTAACAATATGAGATAACCAACTTCCGGTATCAGGTTCCAAAGCCTCCCTCTTATTTGGAGTGTGTCAAAGTTCCAATGAGTTTCAAGAACTCCAAGCAATATTTACACCCAGATATCACTACAAAACTGAATTAAAGTGCAATGTGGAAGGGCCAGCCCTCCAATGTCCAAGTTCAGAGAGAATCAAGGTCCCAAGGCAAGGCTCATTGGAGGGGGCAGAACTTAGAGTCTAGGAACAAGTGTAAGTACAATAGAGGGAATTAGGGAATGCCAAGGCAGGCTGGTGGTCATGCCCAGCAACATGGAATGCTAGCACACCCCTGACTAGCCTGGCAGCCAGAAATTAGAGAGTTAGGACCTATTGAAGGCCAGGTTCAACCCTGTACAGCAACTTGGATGCTGTCAGGCCAAACCTTAACTCAAACATACATAAGCGAATAGGGATGGGAAACTGAAAAAGCTTAGGAACCAAAGGATCCAGTTTATATCCATGGACAATAACTTTGTATATTGCCATGTTTTAAAACTATAGCTCAGACACATAGGGGAACATGGGGAATGGTATTCATTGCAAGACTTAAGCAAGATATAAGCACAGTACACAAAGGTTAAATTATACAGCAGTAAAGTAAGCATGGACAGGAGAATTGGTAAGTAACACATTAGAGTTGATGCCAGACATACCAGTTTCAGAAAGAGACAAGCAAAAGAAAGCATAATTCTTGCAAGTAGGCCACAGTACAAGCAACAAAAGAGAATAATTTTTGAGTGTGAGTGTGATTTCAGAAAACTACGAATGATGGTGCGTTGTGTTCATAAAAGAGCATGTATTTATAGTTTGAAAACAGGTCGGGAATAAGGCAAAGAAATAACCATGTATCAATTAGAATCAATTAGCAGAAGAACTTCCTTTAATTAAGTAGATCAAACTTAAACGGTAATAAACAAAAGAGTATTTAAGGAAAGAGATCAAGTAAACATCTTGTGCAAAGTAGGCAATTAGGGGTAAATACATAAAGATTATTTAAAGGAGGAAATTTTGAAATACATGGTCAAACAAATAAGGAAAGAAAATTAGCCAAGAAATCAGGAATCAAAGATTTGTATGAATGAATCAAGCCAGAAAGGTGGAAAAGGTTTGATTTAAGAAGAATCAGTAGCAATCGACTAACCCCAGAAAAATAGGATTCTGATTCGAACATAGGTTGGAAAACCTTTTGAAGAAAGATTTTAACACATATAAAAGGGGTTGTCATGCTAATCAGAGGAGTCTAGTATAGAAAAATTTATACACAAAAGATTCAAACTCGGTACATGGATCAAAAACGAGTTTGAGAGTGTCCAGGGCTCAAATAGAACCCTAGTCCAAACACACAAGACCAAACTCACCCAAAACCCCATATCCTAAGGTTTTAGACTTGAATCAAATACAAAGAAAAGGAAACAAGCAGATACAATAGAAGGTTTAATGCAAACAGAGTTAGGGAATTAATTCGAAACACAATGAGAGTAGAAGAACGGTAGAGGAAAATATGCTTAAGCAGGCATAGTAAGAACACTTAATAAATATGGTAGGAAAATATAGTAGGTGAAGCATATCAAGTCGTGGTGGAAGTCAAGTAGCAGAACATAGCATGTGAAAAACATAGCACAGAAATATAGTAGAAGGAAGAACAAAATATAGCAAACGCAGTGGAAGAACATGTGTAAAAAAGAGAAAACATAAGAACATGGCTAAGAAAAACATACACGAGAATGGGAGAAGAAAAATCGAAAAACACATAAGCATTTTCAGAAACCCTAAATTAGAAAGAAATGACTTAAGAAAAAGAAGTTTATAAAGAAAAGTTGGGGAAACATTTTAAAAACTCAAAGTAAAGCATGAATACACACATATCTGAAGAGAATCAGAGGAAAACATCAAACAACTAGGGTTCCAAGCAAACCCTAGAACGAGAAAGACTTTGAAAATGTCCGATCTAAGTCGGATAAGACTAGCAATAGGTTCAGGAGGTAAGATATGCCAGATCCAGGGCGGAGATGACCGAAAACCTCAAGTCGGTGGAGATCTAGGTGGAGAACTTTAAGGTATAGCCTCAATCTTTCGAATACCAAGCACACAAGAGCAATAGGAGGTGAGTACGAGGGTTTCATGGCCTGAGAAGCCATAGAAACCGGCGAGAATCGAATGGATTAAGGTGAACTTGGGTGGCGGCGATTAGGGTTTGCAGAGAGAATGAGAGAGGAAGGGGATTCAAGGGTGGTGGGTAGAGAGAAATGAATTAGGGTTGGGGGTTTGGTAAATTAAAAAAAGGAAGGGGTGGATGTGGGCTGTTGTTCTGTTAGATCAATGGCTGGGATTCGAAGCGTGGTCGGGTGGGTTACTTAAACGGGTTGTGGGTCGGGTAATTATTAGGAATTGGGTTTGGTAATTGGAATTGGAATTGGGGTTTAATTAGGGGGTTGATTTGGGCTACAACTGAAGTGAAATAGGGCTTGAACTTAAATAGCCACTTTTCCCTCTTTTATTTTATAAAAATAGTAAAATGATTTATAAAAATAAATTAAAGGTACTAAATTAAGTAATAATGTATAAATATAAAATAAAAAATATTGGAATCAATTCTATAATTATAAACGTAATTAAATCTTAAAATGGGCTAAAATTACAATCATATGCAATTTTGCTTTTAAAATAGTAAATAAATTTACGAAAAATGTGTAAAATTACCTTAGCTATATTTTAGTATAAATATAAGAATAAGATAAATAAATCACGAAAATGATAATTTAGGGAATAATTTTAGTTTTTGTACTACTAAAATACAGCAAATAATTGATTTAAAAATCTCTTAAAAATTAGGAAAAAATACTAAAACACTTGAACACATTTATATGTGTGTAAATATACTATCTAAAAGTATTTTAAGTATAAAAATACTTTTAGGGAAAAATTGTCTATCAACCGTCACGACGGTCAAATTTTGACCAATATAGCTAGTCCCTCCCTCTGTTGGGGTCATCCTATGTTGGGCTCAGCGGATGGATCATGATTGTCATGACTAGGGAAAACTTTGACTTACAAATCTTCGCTCCTTATTTACCTTTTATGGGTTTTTAGCGAAGTGGTGATGTTCTATCGATTCTCATGAATTGTTGCGACGGTTTCGGAACCGAAATGTCATTTGATATCGAAGAGTTGTTTCGTGGTTATTACCATTATGACACAGGTTCTTGGGGAATTGAAATATTTTTTGCCCTATCGGATTCGATTGGGGACTCTTGGGTTTCGTTCTCGGGGGATTTATAACTCTTATAAATAAAGGAAGCTTGTCATTTAATTGACACACTTCTTTATCTTTCACTTGGGAGAATCCTGCTGATATACTCTCTTTCTGAAACCTCAAATTTTTGTGTGCCCCTTGTTCACTGAAAACTTTCATCTCTTCATTTTGTTATTTCTTTGGCGTATTTTCTTATCAGAATGGCCGGTAATTCTTCTCACGACAATCTCCCACTAATCCGGTGCCAGAAAGTACTGCTCACATCATCGGAGGGGCAGATGCAGTGGAGGATGAGGCGGTCCCATCAGTGATTTAGATCCTGCCTCGCCTTGGGAGAGAGTCAACTGACTTCAATAATCTCGTCGGGGTTGAATTGAAACATGTTCACTCCGTTATGAGGGAGAGGGATATTTCAAAGTTGAAATAAAGTTGGGGAATCCTCGGGTACATTGGTATGCGGCCGTTGGTGGGGAAGTATATAGTTCATTTCGACCACCCCGGGTGTTGTGTATTCTACGCCTACCCCTTCAACGCACTTCCGCTTCCTCTGTTGGTGGTGGATTTTTTCCATTTTTACGAAGTGTGCCCCGCCCTAAGTTCGCCATATTTGTACAAATTATTCCTTATGCTGCTCAAGTATGTGGAGCTCGCCGGTTGTGAGGTCACTTTAGACCACATGCTTAGCGTCTTTGCTCCTCAACTTACTCGTCGTTCGATAATTCACATGCGTCCTCGGGGGGCGAGGAGTCTGGTGTTAAAGATGGAGGACAAGACCAACCGTCATTTCTCTGAGAATTATTTTTATGTGCGGACTGAGCACATTGTGGCGGACCCAACGGGATTCCCTGAGAAGTAGAACTTTACGTGTAAGTTTGTATTTTTAGTTGGTGAAATGATCGACCATTTTTTGTTGGTACTAAACTTTATCAAGTCCTTGTAGCTGAGAGATTTCCCCCTCCGCCCGTCGAAGTTATCCATGAATGAGCGGGTGCCATACTTCCCCATACAATGGGTATCCGCACATGATCGAACTTTCATGAAAGGTTCGAGCGCAGGCCCCATACAGGTTAGATAACGTCTCTATCAACTGTTCTCTCTCTTTTTGCTTAGCTTCTTATATGTCGTTTGTTTATGTCAGGGAGAGTACAAAGAGCAAGGGCCCCTTTGTTAGCTTTTCTTCAACCAAACGCATCTGCTCACCCTATCGTGGTACCCATTGCCCGACCTTCGTTGAGGGCTACTTCAATTGAGTCTACGGCCTTGGTTACTCCTGCGAGGGCCGCTTCTCATGATGAGGTCCCAACCGATGTTGTTCGTCCAACGGGAGAATCTCCATCTACCGGGGAAGAGGAGGGGACGTCGAAGAGACAGAGTGTGGAGTTTGAGACTGCGCCCCCAACGGTAATTCATCTGGATTAGTCTACCCCGATGGGCTCTGGAGAAAGTGTTGTTGGGCCCCCCCCCCCCCCCCCCCCCCGTGAAGATGGAACAAACCGGCAGAATTGTGGGTGTTAGTGATTGAAAATAAGAAATTCCTACCATTGCCTTGGCTCAATTAGAAATCTTTACCGTTGTCGGTGACCAACAAACTGTCGTAGTGGAGAATCAAACTTCTGGGGCCGCCCTTATGATTTTGATCATACCCTCATCTTCTGCAGTGGGTCTTGCATCCTCTTCAGCAATAGAAAGAGGAAAAGGCATGGTGGTCGACCACTATGAATCTGAGTCGGACCTGGACGCGGATGATATCAGGATGTTTGAAGAGGGCCTTACTCATTTGGTGGTTCATGGGGAAGGGCTCGGCCCGTATTTTTCAAATTCCCTCCGGTGTCAATCTCTTGGGGAAGGAGAATCTAATGCCGCAGTAGAGCCTGCTATGCTCTGAAGCCGAAAATGAGTCCCTTGGATCTGTTCCTAATGTTGATTTGATGGATGAGGTGGCCGCCATGGGCTTATGGTTACGTTGAATTTTACTTTCATTTTATTCATTCGCCTCCTCGAGAATACTGGTCTGACTCCATCTTTCGTATATGGTAGAAGTGGAAAACATTCGCAGGGCCAACATCCGGAACAAGATTTTCTAGAAGATGTTGGAGAAGTATCGTCGGTACCAGAACAGGTGTCACGAGATGCATGAGCGGCTGAGGACAAACCCTAGTAATCGGGCACTTGGCGAGGAGTTGGAGAAAATAGACCAGGAGTTGATGCAAACTATTCGCAGCAAGAGCGCGCTCGAGGAGCAACTTCGAATTAAGGACGAGGAGCTTGCATTGGGTAAGGGATTAGCCGTAGAATGTGAGCATCTGCAGGGTAAGTTGAGGTCGATGCAGTCGGAGATAGATCAAAACTTGATCAAGGTCGAGACGATGAGCGTGGAGTGGATAAAATAATTGACCGCACTGGAGAACAAAATCGTCGGGTTGGAGAGTATCGAGACTGCCTGGTCCGAAGCCTCGGTGAAGGCGGTGGCCTTGGAGAACACCACTGTGTCCTCCAATCCGAACAGGATTCGGAGAGCGCGACATCTAACCTCATGGAAACAAGTCTCGAGAAGCGCATCAGCGAGATCGATCAAGAGGCATCGATTTTGGGAGATCGGGTCATCGTACTGGATGCAGACGATTATTGGCTCAGGTTGTGTCTTCCTCCATAGCCGTTCCCCACCATATGCACTAGCTCTGGGTTTTTTCCGAAGCCCATCATGATATATATAAGGGTTTGTGAGAGGCGGGTACTGTGACTGAGGCTTCCTATGAAGAAGCGCGAGAAAAAGCTCAGGATGCTCGCATTAATTGTGGGTATGATTCCGCGATGCCCGAAGCTAATGAGGGTGTAGATAATGGCAATGGAGAGCTTCTTGGAGGTGGCGATGGTGATGGTGATGGTGATGGTAGTGGCGATGATGACACCGAATGAAGAATATAGGTCTTGTCTGTTCTTACTTTCAATTTTTTGTCGTTAGTTGTTGTTTCTTCCCCATCCCTTTCTCCTTTCCCTTTTTTATTCTTCTTCCTTCTTCCCCCATTTTTCATCGTTGGCTTGGGTCATATGTTAGCGGCGATAGTCCGCATAATGACTTTCTATAAAAGAGAGTCTTTGTTATTTTCCTTGTACTTACCTTTATTCCATCTTTTTATGGCTTTTGAAGCGAGATGAACGCCTGTATGGCGAGTCCCGGTCTTTCTTACTGATGGCTTTTGGCCTTAGAAACTTTCGACCTAATAGAGATAGTTCCTCGTCATTTTTTGATCGATATCAAAATTTTCTCTTAATGGCGGAGGCCCTCGGCCTTGAATGGTATTATTTCGAACATATTGAAATACTAACCCAGTGTTGTACGATCGAGGTCGGACTCTTATTCTTTTTGGCGAAGTCATTAGCCTTAAGGGTGTTACTTCGGACTTATCGAAATAGTAGCATGTCGTCGTTCGATCGAGGTCGAACTCTTCTTCTATTTGGCACAGGCCCTTGGCCTAAAAGGGTGTTATTTCGAACCTATCAAAATAGTAACCCGTCGTCATTCGATCGAGGTCGAACTCTTCTTCTTTTTGGCGCATGCCTTTGGGATTAAAGGGTATTATTTTGAACTTATCAAAGTAGTAACCCATTTTTTGTTGATCGAGGTCGAACTCTTCTTCTTTTTGGCGAAGGATCTTGGCCTTAAAGGGCGTTACTTCGAACTTATCAAAATAGTAGCCTGTCATCGTTCGATCAAGGTCGAACTCTTCTTCTAATTGGCGAAAGCCCTTGGCCTTAAAGGGCATTATTTCGAACTTATCCAAATAGTAGCCCGTCGTCGTTCGATCAAGGTCGAACTCTTCTTCTTTTTAACGAAGGCCCTTGGCCTTAAAGGGCCGTATTTCAAACTT
This sequence comes from Nicotiana benthamiana, assembly GCA_034376525.1. Classification (NCBI taxonomy): domain Eukaryota; kingdom Viridiplantae; phylum Streptophyta; class Magnoliopsida; order Solanales; family Solanaceae; genus Nicotiana; species Nicotiana benthamiana. Next base: position 66,607,874 of record CM067334.1, on the reverse strand, counting down.
ATTGAAATAGTAGCTCATCTTCATTCGATCAAGGTCGAACTCTTCTTCTTTTGGCGAAGGCCCTTGGCCTTAAAGGGCGTTATTTTGAACTTATCAAAACAATAACCCGTCGTCATTTGATCGAGGTCGAAATCTTCTTCTTTTTGGCACAAGACCTTGGCCTTAAAGGGTCTTATTTCAAAATTATCAAAATAGTAACCTGTCGTTGTTCGATCCAGGTCGAAATCTTCTTATTTTTTGCGAAGGCCCTTAGCCTTAAAGGGCATTACTTCGAACTTATCAAAATAGTAGTCTGTCATCATTCGATAGAGGTCAAACTCTTATTCTTTTTAGCGAAGGCCCTTGGCCTTAAAGGGCATTTTTAAACTTATCGAAATAGTAGCCTATCGTCATTCGATCGAGATCGAACTCTTCTTCTTTTTGGAAAAGTCCATTGGCCTTAATGGGCGTTATTTTGAACTTATTGAAATAATAGCCCATCATTCTTCGATCGAGGTCAAACTCTTCTTCTTTTTGGCGAAGTCCCTTGTCCTTAAAGGGCATTAATTTGAACTTATCAAAATAATAGCATGTCGTCGTTCAATCGAAGGCGAACTCTTCTTCTTTTGGCGAAGGCCATTGGCCTTAAAGGGCATTATTTTGAACTTCTCGAAATAGTAGCCCGTCGTCATTCGATCAAGGTCGAACTCTTAATCTTTTTTTTGCAAAGGCCCTTGTCTTTAATGGGTATTATTTCCAACTTATCAAAATAGTAGCCCATCGTCGTTCGGTCGAGGTCGAACTCTTCTTCTTTTTGGCGAAGGCCATTGGCCTTAAATGGCGTTATATCAAACTTATCGAAATAGTATCCCATCGTCAGTCCCAGTTTTGTAGAGCTAGATATCTTCTAGGAGAGTCCTAGTCCATTTGGCACAGCTCGCACCGGAGGATACGACGTCGGAGAATGTGAAGCGTTGTTGTTTCGCTTAGGTTCACTTTGCGCACAAATTACAGTTTCCTTGTTTGGCTCCTGTCTTCCGGCTCAGATATATTGCCGGTAGGAGGTATCACAGTTGTTTCGCAATAGTTTTACGTACTTTAATTGAAGTGGTTTTGTTCGCCTGAGTGGCCGTTATATTCTTGCTTGAGTAGAGACTGGGAGGCGAGTTAGAATGAAACTTTCCTTGCCCCCATCTGGTGGTCCGATGGGAGAGAATGGATTGGGAATGTCATTCGCCTTGTTTGGTGTACTGGTAGTTGATAGGGTAAAGGTTTCTAGGATTAATTGTTTTGCTCGGCTATCCTCCCTCTACTGCGCTGCTCCTTCGTCTCGTGTAGGTTGGCTTTTCTCTTCGTTCTCCTTTTAGTGAGCGATTGCATTTCTTGTCTTTGATCTCGGAGAATATGAAGTTTCACTAAGAAATCGCCACAGACGGCGTCAAATTGTTTGGCTCAAAAGATAGTGAAACCTTTTTGATCAAATCAATCAAAGCTGAAGGGGTAAATCTTAGCCAGACATAATAAACTCCAGATCAAAGAGCTAGTAGTATGAATCATCTATAGGATGAAGGGAATATAAATGATCTTATTGAAATTCAATATTGTATCTCCCATCAACCAACGAGGAGATTTCTTTACATGTTGCTCTTTAAATTCGTTCTTATCTCTTAAAGGTCATAGACGAAAGCTATTTTTGGCTTTTATTAGAGAGATAGCCGGAGCAACCCCCTGGTTGAAAGATTTCCATGGCTATATATAGTCGTGGCACCCTTGACCTTTGCTCGATTCGACGTCCTCTTGCTGCTAATGTGTCTTAGTCGTGCTTTTATAGGAAACTCTTATCGACTAGTCGGATGTCAGGGAGGAAAGATGGAGTGGGCTATATCAACTCACTGCCATGTTACTTAGGCGGGACGTCGGTTAACTTGATCGTGATGGTCATATTTTGACCAATACAGTAATATGTATGCATACCTTACTTCTATCTTAAGAATGTTTAAAGGTTGTTTTCGCTATGACTGTTAGTAAACTGTATTTGTAAAACAATTCTGGAAATATAAATTAATATAAACAGAAATTATGATAAACAGAAATGACGTAAACAAAAATGATCATAAACAATTCGAGCCCACTGAATTCACAGTGTCTCCTTATGGAATTTAATACCCTTCTAGCACTCGAGGTTATGGATTATTTCCTCCGAGGATAGAACGAATTACACACTGGTGTAGTTATACTCCAAATGCAGTGTTTCAGCGAACACAAAGATCAGTAGTAAATCAGACTTACTTTTTGCTTTGTTTGTATGCTAAAAGTATGCAGAAGGAGAGAAAACTCATAAATTCATAGTCAAATTCTGAGAAGAATAGTGTTGTATTTATAACCAAAATTTGGGCTGGAATCTGAAGAGGTGCAACTCTTCAGAATGTCTGTTTCTGCAAAACTGCCACAACATAAATGCCATTACATAAATGGCTATTTACTCAACAATAAAAAGGAAAAATAAAGAGGAAAAATTGATGGGTAGTTAATTTTCTGTTACAAAAATAGAAAAACAAATTGGATTTAATATTAATATTTAATATTAATATTCTGTTATTAACAAATATTTAATAACACATTTCTGTTATAATTTACTATTAGCAAATAAATTTGGTCCAAAAAGTTAATCAATCAATCGATCATTTGACCAAATCCAAATTCGAATCCGAATCTGAAGCTGAGCTGAGTCAGAATGGTTGTTTCTGCAAAACTGCCATAGCATAAATGCCATTACATAAATGGCTATTTACTCAACAATAAAGAGGGAAAATAAAGAGGAAAAATTGATGGGTAGTTAATTTTCTGTTACAAAAATAGAAAAATTGGATTGGATTTGATTTTAATATTTAATATTAATATTCTGTTATTAACAAATATTTAATAACACATTTCTGTTAATATTTTATTATTAACAAATAAATTTTGTCCAAAAAGTTAATCAATCAATCGATCATTTGACCAAATCCAAATCCAAAATCCAAAATCCGAATCCGAAGCGGAAACGGAAGCCGAGCCGAGTCAGAATGGTTGTTTCTGCAAAACTGTCATAGCATAAATGCCATTACATAAATGGCTATTTACTCAACAATAAAGAGGGAAAATTGATGGGTAGTTAATTTTCTGTTACAAAAATAGAAAAACAGATTGGGTTTAATATTAATATTCTGTTATTAATAAATATTTAATAACACAATTTTTGTTAATATTTTACTATTAACAAATAAATTTGGTCCAAAAAGTTAATCAATTGATCGATCATTTGACCAAATCCAAAAACCAAATCCAAGCCGAGCTGAGCGAGGCTTGCTTTCTTCTCAACTCTTTAAGAGCTAGAAGAAGAGCAGTTGCTTATAAACCCATAAAAAATATCTTGCTCTTCCAATATGGGACAATGTCCATATGTCAAGAGGAAAACTTAAAATTTCACTCAAAAATTTCATTTCACTTTATTTCTCATTCATTCTCTTTTAAGTATTTAATTTATTAATTAAATACATAAATCCAACAAAAACTCTCGACTTAAGAATAATGAAAATGAAGCAATAAATAGAAATCTCGAGAACGTATAATAAAAATGTAGAAGTGAATGTATCCTAAGGCTTTCCTCTCCCTCTTATTTAGCCAATATCATCGACCCTATTTTTCACAAGATAAAAAATACTTAGAAACATACATCTTCACATGATTTCAAGTATTTAATTAATGAGAGCACACGTAAGTAAGCTCTAGAGTGTGGCAAGTAGTACATATATTAGTTGAGATCTTGATTTATAGACCACCGCCACATGGGGCAGTGCTTAATTTAAGGCAACGACAGGCCGTCGGTTGTGTTTTGATTTCACAAAAAGTAGAAGAATCACAAAAATATCTGTTTGGTTGGTGTCGGTAATTGGATCTGAATGCTCAAACGTGGGCGAGTTACTCCCATTTCCTTAACAAAGCACCTTATTTATAGGGATTTTTACCTATACATTCCATATACCAAACCTTTCTACCACTCATGTTTAAGGTTAGTATTTATTACAATTTAGTATACCATATTTCAATATATATACCATTTTAAGTATTAATTACCAATCATTAATTAGAGGATTTATTTGTGAAAAAAATTAATATTGCCATATTCTCTTTCCCCATTAACCACACGTTTTTTATTTTAATTTTTATACTTTTCCATAAAAAATACACCCCCCCCCCCGCGTACTTTCACAAAAATTGTATACACCGCCGGTTTTTCTCTTTCTATTCTTTTCACTTCTCTCTCATTGTCTTCTTCTCCCCATTGTCTTCTTCTCCCGCATTGTCTTCTTCTCCATTAGCAACAGTATCTCGCCAAAAATCTTAAAATTTCTTCAAAAAAAATACATTTTCACTGCTAAAAAACACTTCCATCCTCAAAAATGGTGAAAAAACAGAATACCCCCAAACGTCAAAAAATAGGCGAGATTCCATCTTTTGATTTAGGTGTTTTAACACCTAAATCTCCAGTAAAAATACAACAATCCGTCAATGCAAGTGGACAAGAAAGTGTTACTACATCACCGAGACAAATACGAGTTGAAAATCGAACAAAGCACTTGCATGAGGTTGATGCAACCGGTGTTGAAATTGAAGCCGACAAACAACGGAAGCGAAAGGGGAAATCCTTGATGGCGGATGATGATGATTTTGTGGACGATTCGCCAAAAGTTCAAAAAACAAAAATAGAGAAGGTTTCACATTCACCCTCAAAGCAAAAAAAGGTGAAACCCTCTAAAAAACCCACAAAATTGGTTCAACAACAAGTTTCTGTTAAGGTAAACAACTATTTTTATATCTACAATGTTTTGTCGTTTTTTATGTTATTGGAAAAAGTTAGAAATAAATTCATTCTTTGTCGTCTAATTGTTTTTTTGTATAAAATTAATGTAATATTGCATGTTAAGGTTGCTTATACAAATTGTAGTTAATTGTTACTTTTCGGAGATAATGTGTAAATTTACGGCAGAATATAGTGTTGGAAAAAATTTGTAGTCAAATGTTTGTTTTTGTATTTTAATGTAGTGTTAATTGTAGTTTGTTGTAGTTGAATGTATTTCACTGTGTACGTTGTAGTTGTTATACACCGTTATTTCATTGTGTATGTTGTAGTTGTTATACACAAATCACTTATGCTAATACAGTCTGTTGTTTTAATACAGTCTGTTGCATTAAACTGCAGTATTTCTAATTGACTTCAAATAACTACAATTGAAGACATTTAGTTTAACTAATAATTGCATTAAACTGCAGTATCTACTTAATGCAACTTTTACTTTTTGTAGTTAATTGTATTTTAATGTAGTGTTAATTGTAGTTTGTTGTAGTTGAATGTATTTCACTGTGTACGTTGTAGTTGTTATACACAGTTATTTCATTGTGTATGTTGTAGTTGTTATACACAAATCACTTATGCTAATACAGTCTGTTGTTTTAATACAGTCTGTTGCATTAAACTGCAGTATTTCTAATTGACTTCAAATAACTACAATTGAAGACATTTACTTTAACTAATAATTGCATTAAACTGCAGTATCTACTTAATGCAACTTTTATTTTTTGTAGTTAAACATGTATTTGGTGTGTTTAAAAGGTAGTTATATGATTTGTTACATTATATATTGTAATGCTGAAGTCTAGCTTCATTCTAACGACCATTAATGTACTTTTTTTGCAGAATGGACCTTACTATGCACAACATAATGTTGATTATGGTGTGATACGGTTCCATAGCTTGTGCGATGCAACGATACCATCCCAGATAAAGTCTTTATTATCCCCAACACAATTATGTGCTTTCAAGAACACCTGTTTTGGATATTTACTAGATATGCCCCCTATATGCATGCAGAACCAATCTATTCATCTTCTAATGAAGTATGAATTATCAAAGTCTAGTGCCGACTATTTTTCTGTTCTTTTAAATGGGCAAAAATTGTTTTTTACTTTGAGGGATTTTTGTTTGATAACTGGGTTTAACTGTGTCGATGGTTTATCCGATCATGGTTACAATTCTAGTTATGTTAGTCATTTAATGACTAAATACTTCCCTAACAAATCTCGGGTAGAGAAAACTCTTTTGAGAAGTGTAGTGACATCCAAATCCTGGACAAATGATTTGGATGCTGTACAGTTGTGTGTCTTATATTTGTTGGAATTCTTTGTTTGTCCTTCCGATAAGGACAATGTTTGTTTGATAGACAAATTTACTTTTTTTCTTATAGAGAGTGGTCATTTCGAATCGTACCCATGGGGTACCAAATCTTTTAAGCAAGTTCTTGAGTCTGTCAGACATCGTCTAAGTCCAAAAGTCCATTCTTATCTTTTGCGGGGGTGCTCGTTAGCCTTACAAGTGTGGCTGTACGAGTGCTGTTCTTCTGTCAGCACCGAGCTTGCTATACGGTGCTCTGACTCCATTCCCCGCATTTTAAGATGGTCGGCAACAAAAGGACAGATTTGGTTGAATGTTTTTGAAGAAAAATTCATCAAGCCTGAGTGGCTCAAGGTATTCTTGTTAACCTTTGTGTAAATCTTCAATAACTACTATAGTAACTACGTGACATTTTCAATTTCTTTCAAATTTACTTCACTGTCTTCATACTTCTTTCAGTTCTCAAACTTGGTTGCATCCGGGGCCGAGATTGGAGCGCTCAACCTCCCAGCAACCCTTAATTATGAAGATGAAGAGGTTACTCAACCTTCAAAAGTCCCATCTGGTGCTTCTCCTAAAGGTCAACACGAAGAGGCTAAATCTTCAAATGATACGGAATCTGTAAGAAGCCAGATGAGAAAGTTGGAACAAAAGATTGAGCAGGTACTGTTATAATTTACAGTTGTTTAGTCATTGTTTAGTACCATTTGAAGTCATCCCTTCGTCATTGTAGTTTCTTTTTATTTTAGTGTAACAAATCGAATATTCTCACATACATATTTAATTTTTAGGTTGCTGGAAAGTTAGATCAGCTGAGGAATGATGTTTTTGATGAACTCTCCAAACTTCGAGAGTTCATAGATCAATCTTTGGAAAGATTAGTGAATGCTGTCAACAATAGAAAGGAATTGGATGAGTCCAAGGTAATAATTTACCTATATGTATCCTAACAACAATAATAGTTATGATAATCTATTCTAACACTAAAACAATACTATCAAAATGTAGTTTCCTGTTACATAAATTGTAGTTCCTGAACAATACATTTCAATACAATTGAGTACACTAAAAATACTGTTTCCATTACTGTACATTATTGAACTACAATTATGTAGCTGTTATTTTGTAGTTGTTTAGATGTATTTTGTTTTTTCTAGCTGGCTCAATGTTCTGATACATAGTCAGGTACTACATATGACTTAGTTAGCCTAAGTAGCACTATATATAGTTAATTGACTACATTTAACTACAATTGACTACATTTAACTACAATCAACTACAAACTAAAAACACACTGTTTTTCTGTATGTACATTTGACTACAAACAACTACAATTGACTACAATGAACTACAATTGACTACATTTAACTACAAATTTAAATGCAAATGAATACAATAACTACAAATGTATACAACTGTATATAGTTAATTGCAGTCATTTATAGGCATTTGTATTTTGAATTCTTCCTGTTTTCTTTACTGTTCTATGCTATTTTAAATGTTTATATTGAACAAGTGTTACCCAAATGTAGTTCCTTCCGGCTACAATTGACTATAGATTTCAAAAACTACAATGCAGTAACTACAGATTGCAGAATTGAAATAAATATTGTGTATACATAATTGAAATGAATTAAATATTGTGTATTTGTTATTTGGAAAATGTAGTTTGCTCACTGTTTCACTATACATACTTGAACTTTATATGACTTAACTGGCTCACTGTTATTTGTAACTAAAACTATATAATATTTATGATAATGTATTCTCATACTAAAACATTCATCTCACAATGTAGTTTGCTGCTAGTTCAAAAAGATATAACGAACATAATGAAGCAGAGAAAAACAAAGACTTTCAGTTCAATTTTGGTCCTAAAGTCTGTGCAGGCCCCAGTATAACAGGTATCAAGATAATTCATACATACATATATACTTCCATCTTGAATTGCTAATAAAAAATAAATTTACATGTTCAGCTCCTTCTTCTCCTCAACCATTTGTACAACAAGACAATGTTCCACAGTCACCAATTCATGGTGTAACTGTGACTGAAATTGTAGAAGAACGCATTGAAAATGAAGAGGAGATTGGAGTGATGGGTGGAGGAACTGAAAATAAAGGCGTGACACTGGAGGATTTTGAAATTCCAGAAAACCTATCCCAAATCGTCATGTATGGTGACCCAATTCAGGTAGATTCAACCCCTCTTCATCAAGGAAGAACAAGGTTACCTGGAAAACATGCACGATCGCCATTCACGCCACTCTACAGTACTGAAGGCAGCACGTCTTTTGGGCCAAAATTTTTTTACATAAAACACCCATTCACAAGTCCAATTGGTGAAGATGTTGATCCTCATGTAATAGATAGTTTTACTACCTGGTTATACCAACGAACTGACAAATCCTCCAGGAGGTATGATGCTTAAATGTATTATGTTGTATGTATTTGTTTTACTTTGCTTTCTATTGAATTTAGACTTTATTAGTGTCTACATTTTTTTTAGTAGTTTGTTTAATTATATTATTATTACAGGAGGAAGAACTTCTATTCCATGAAGGATAACCATCTCAATCCTTTGTTGGATTTGGGTTGCGAAAAAATAGATAAGAAGGAATGGTTCTACGCCCTTGCTCACCCCGGACAGCTCATAAATTGTACAGTAAGTATATGGATTATCATTGCAGTTTTGTCTTAATCTGATAGCTGGCTCTCTGTTATGTAGTTATCGAACACTACAGTAATCTACAATTGAAGACATTTGCATTAACTACAAAATGCATTAAACTACATTATGCTTTAACTACATTTAAAATCAATTCACCACATTTAACTACAATTGCATTAAACTGAAGTATGTTTATTGAACACATGTCTGAATAAATGCAACTTTTACTTTTGTAGTTAATTGAATACAACTACATTTAACTACAATCATCTGTTACATCTTTAAGAATGTATTGGTATATGCAACTGTATTTCTAATTGACTTCAAATAACTACAATTGAAGACATTTAGTTTAACTAAAAATTGCATTAAACTGCAGTATGCTTTATATACATTTAAAATCAATTCAACACATTTAACTACATTTGTATTAAAATGCAGTATGTTTATTGAACACTGTTGAATAAATGCAACTTTTAATTTTTTCAGCACATCGATGTTTTAATGTACTATTTGAGAAAGAAGGGGAAATATGGCCCCAACAACAACTGTAGATTTACAACAACAGACTGTTTGTTCAAGACAAAAGTTGAAAGTATCTATGATAAGTTCTCTGCTGCTCCAATTAATCAAAGGAATTCTGTTGTAAAAGCCGATGACGATATTGGAGAATACATTATGGGCTATCGAATCCTTGCAAATGTAGCATGGGATCTTGTGGATTATGTGTTAATGCCTGTTAACCTTGTAGAGAACTTCCATTGGTTGTTGTTAGTGTTTGACATAAAAGATCGGCAACTGTATGTGTATGATTCATTGGTGAGGGCAAAGCGTAACAAAACAGTAAATGCTTTGGCCGAAAAATTTTCAACAATTATCCCTCTTTATTTGTCATGCACTGGTTTCTACGGTAAACGAAAGGACATTGACTTCAAGACTACAAAGTCATACGTAGAGAAGCCAGTTACGGACCCTCTAGACATACAATGGATGGTTGCCGAGATTCCACAACAAAAGGAAGGCTCACTGTAAGAAAACTAAACTCCCTTTCTATATGTTTAATACAAATTTACTTGTTTATTGATATTAAATTAAAAAATTACTCATAATCTCCAGGGATTGCGGTGTATTTGTGGCTGCATTTGCTGAATATATTAGCAATGGTGATTTGTGCATACCAAAGGAGGATCTTAATGATATTAACAAACACCGTAAAAGATATGGAGCTCTGTTGTGGGACTACGCCACAAAGAAGCTAAACGATGGTTCAATCAGTGAGAGCGAGGTTACAGGCAGGCTTGCAAGGAGGAGGGGTCCACCGCCAAAAAATGAGAGAACTAAATTGGAACGAAAGAGGAAATAGTGTCTACTGTTGTAATGAACTTTGATTGTAACCCACAATGGATACTGAACAATTTAGTAGTTATTGAAGAAATGTGTGAGTTTGGGTGTACTGAACAATTGCTTTGGAAAAATAACATTAAGTTTGCATTTCTGTTTGCCATATTTCTGAGATTCATCTGTTCATTTAGTTGCACTGTATGTTCTGCCAGTGCTTGCATTATACAGCTTCTTGGATTGGAATACAAGGTGTTCTTACAGGTCTGAATACAGATTTAGAATTGCCTCAATACAGATGTTAACTCTATTGATAATGATAACATTATTGAAGTTCATTACAATTATCTACAATTCTATATCATGCTCACTCTTCTCCTCCAGGCAATATGTATTGTAAATGTAGTCATTTTGTTGTAATGAACAAAAAAATAAACTTGTGCTACAATTGAATGTCATGATAAAATGAGAATGCACAGTACCTCTTGCAACAACTGTCAACTAGACTGGTTGCAGCACATAAAGCCTCCAGATCTCTATATATGAACCATAAACCAGGCAAGTTTTAGGTTCCAACTTATAATCCGATTGAAAAATACAGCGAGCCACTTCATATTAATGTAGTGACTACAATTACATACAATTACATATAACTACACATTTATTATGCATATAACTACAATTACTTACATAATTTTTTAATGCAAGAACACTGCTACATTAACTGTTGCAGTACATTTGCACAATATATGTTTTCAGATAAACATGATGATGTTTCTTACTTAGATTTCTTGAAAATGAACTACAATGTTTTATCTTTATATACAACAATCTGTCTTTGTCTATTATGTCGATATCACATTTAGAAATCAATTAAAGTACATTATAACAACAATATGCAAACAGTTTACATTACTCAGGGAAACTTCTTTATTATAGTCAAAAACGTATTACAGTTATACATTAAATTCCGATAATCCCGGATAACTACCATTTATTTTGAATAACTATTGTAGCTACATTGTATTCATGCCTTTTTCGGCGCATTCTTGCAACTTCTTTTGTTATGCCCTTCACCTCCACAATTGCCACATGACACCTTGTACTTCTTTGAGTTTATTTCATCAAATTTCTTATATCTTTCCTTGTGAGGTCTTCCTGGCTGCCTTTTATCTCCAGCTGGTGGCTTCATTACATCATCCAAAATATGTTGTGGAACATCCCATTTTGCTTCATCAGGAAGAGGATTAACTGGCAATTCATATGTAAGTAGTAGGCTCTTAGTTGTGTAATACGGTGAGCAATAGTTGTCCGGCCTTTCATTCCTATGCCTTAATGATGCCAAAGCATGTGCACATGGAAGTTCATCAAGTTGGAATTGTCCACAACTACATTTCTTATTTTCTAAACATACAATGTACCTCTTCACGCCATCTAACACAGTGTGTATATGATCAGTTGAAGCTCTCACCTACAAATCAAGATCAAAAGTAAAATAATAAGGTGTCAATATGTTAGCAACAATCAGTACATTAAAAAACAGCTACGAATAAACGACATAAAACATTAACTACATATAACTACAATCGTCTACATTTTTAAAAGTCTCTGGAAAAAACATTTTCATCTACTATTTTTTTTTCATGCACCAAACAATAATATATTACCTTTAGTTTCTGGGATAAAGTATTGTTATTTTCCAATTCTTTGTTGAATTTCTGCCCAAGAAATGTGAAAGTACCCTTTGCCTTCAATAACTTGTCTTTTGTCCAACGTTCTATAATAGTCCTCATATACTCCAATAGATCAAATATTGGCAGCTCTCTTGCCTCTTTTGTAACAGCGTTCAACGACTCTGCAATGTTTGATGTCATAGTAAAAGTTCTATTTGCCGTTGCATGTACTCTTGACCATCTATGATAGCCAATATCATGTAGGTAAGACGAAACACGTGGGTCTACCTCCTGAATCTTCATCATTCTTTCATTGAAATCATCCAGAGTATATGACCTCGCTGTAGCAAAATACAATTCATGTATTTGTAAATGTGCCTTCTTGAATTTTGACCTTATATTTGTCCATATATGCCACATGCAAAAGTAGTGCGCCATTCCAGGGTAGACTGCAGATGTTGCCTTCGATATACTCTCGTGCCTGTCTGAGACAACACACATAGAAGGTCTTTCACCATATGCCTCCTTGAATTGTGCAAAGAACCACCTCCAAGACGCGTCATTCTCAGAATCAACAACAGCATATGCCAAGAGAAAAATAGAACCTACAATTTGTAAACATAATTTGAGATTAACTATTAAATACAAATATATATTGACAATTTAGGCAATTTAACTACATTGTAACTACAACATTATTACATCTGTTACCTGCTGCATCCATGGTGCTTGCTGTCAGCATAATACCCCTGTATGATGATTTTAAGAATGTCCCATCAACCACTACTACCGGCCTACAATGTTGCCAACCATTTATTGATGTAGAAAGAGCAACAAATGCATACAAAAAGCAATCATCCGCTGCCTTCTTCAATTTAACAACAGAACCTGGATAATTCTTCTCAAGAATATAAAAATATTTTGGTAATCTGTTGTACGAGTCACACGTATTCCCACGCAGAAAACGTAATGCTTTTTCCTTTGCTCTCCATGCTTGCATGTAGCTTAGGTTTACTCCATGTTCAGATAACATGTCAGTTTGTATGTCCTTTGGCGTGTAAACAGTCTTAGGATCACAAAACTTTGGAACAACAATGCTACCAACTACTGTTGCAGTACACTTGCGCTTTATGAATGTTTCGTCCATTCGGCAACATGTGTGTTGTCGGCTAAAACTTCTTATCTTGAACAGTGAGGAATCATTAATAGATGTTGCCTTGAAGTGCCATTTGCAGTTCTCCGCAACACATACAATCCAGTAGCTACAAAAAAATCAAAATTTCAATCGTTGTTAGTAAATACTACAATGAACTACAATTGACTACATTTAACTACAACTAACTACAAACTAAAAACAAACTGTTTTTATGTAACTACATTAAACTACAATGAACTACAATTGACTACAATGAACTACAATTGACTACATTTAACTACAATCAACTACAAACTAAAAACACACTGTTTTTCTGTATGTACATTTGACTACAAACAACTACAATTGACTACAATGAACTACAATTGACTACATTTAACTACAATCAACTACAAACTAAAAACACACTGTTTTTCTGTATGTTCATTTGACTACAAGCAACTACAATTGACTACAATGAACTACAATTGATCACATTTAACTACAAATTTAAATGCAAATGAATACAATAACTACAAATGTATACAACTGTAAAATAAAAATAATACTTTAGTTTTTAAAATGAAAAACTAACAACAAACCTTCTACAACTTGATCTTTTAACTCTGAACTGGAACTTCTGCATAACTGCATAATTCTTCATTGCAGCAACAATCGTCTTCTTGTCCTGGTACACTTGACCTTCTTCAATACATGTTTGAGAAGATTCAATGATTATTTCGCTTTGATATTCCTCAATAGCTGGTGAAGATGGAATTTCTAATAATCTTAATGATCCTGAAGAACCTGCAGACAATACATTCACATTGTATATTCATTACAGATAATTGGCGTCAAATTCTAGTTGATTAGAGAACACAAAATTCTTCAAATTCGGTAACAGATGTAATCTTACCTATAGTGATGGGGCGTTCATTGGTGATTGCCAATTCCATATTGAAATCACTTATGCTAATACATAACGGATACGAACCTAAGTTTTTATTCTCTTTTTTCATTTCCATATATACATGAACGCCCATATCGTTTCTAATCTGCAACGGAGGACAATTATCATTCACAATGTATTTTATTTCTACAACTTTATCAGATGTATCAATAGATAATTGTTCTGCAATTGTAGACTGGAGAATTCCGTAGCTTGCAGTTTCATCAACCAAAATGGCGTCAACTTCAAAATCTCTGAAACTGCCATAGTTATCCCAATAACCATTAAACTTAAGCATTATCGGAATTTTTGACATTGTATAATCTCCTTACTGCCAGTCACGGAAGAACTACGAAATATAAAAAAAAATATCACTGAATAACAAGATACACACTGTTTTTGAATGGAGGAATGTTTGATGTCAACTTCCAAACAGGTTTGTCAAATAATGACTGTAGAATGACGAATTTCTTTTCAGTTTTGAAGAATTTCTCTTTGGTAGAATGACTGTAGAATAGGAATGACTGTAGACGAATTTCGAACTATTTTTGTCAAAGAACAAACGACATTTGAAGCTGTTTATTTACTAGATATATTTAGAGGATATATTTGGAGCATTTACCTTATATGTTTTGGCATTAATTTGTAGTAAATCAAACATTAATTATCTCTTAAAAACTGATTGTCATTTCCAAATTTAAGCCAGACGGAAATATGGCTGTTTCACCGTTTGGTAATTGTCAATTTATTAAGGAGAGATTTAGCATTAATTGTCTAGTGTTAATTTAGGATGTAAAATCAGCAAATATATTGTTTGGTATATATTATGTAACAAAACCATGAGATATGATGGTAATTAACAAACATGGCACATTTATGGTAGAAAGGTTTGGTAGATGAGATGTATATGTAAAAATCCCTTATTTATACTCCTTCCTGTCCAAAATAAATGATTTTTTTAGATATTTTTATGCAAATTAAGAAATTCACCTTTTAGCATTAGTTAGCAATAAAATTAACCATATTAATTTTTACTATTTTACATACACACTACTAACACATATTCCAACATTATTAACTCCAAGGACAATATAGAAAAAAACAATTAATTCTTTCTTGAAATTTAAAAAAATTACTTATTTTGGAACACGAAAACAGGCCAAAAAATTAGTTATTTTGGACCGGAGGGAGTATCTTTTTTTGGTTTTCCGCACGGTATTCGATACTCGTATTATAGCTCAATTATATCCGGATTCCCGCCGCATAGGGCATGATTCGGGGGAAGCATTCCCTACCAATGATTTTTCCATAACCAGAACTCGAACTCGAGGCCTCTAGTTAAGGAAAGAACAGTCTCATCCACTGCACCGCATCATTTTCGTGTATTGCCAGTCCTGCTCTTTTAGTTTTTGTTCGGTACAAGGGAATACTAATTTCTAGATAAAATTTAGAATTATATTTATCCTATATTAACTATAGGTACTAATGTTAAAAATAAATTTTATAATAAAATAGTGAAATTAATTATTTATATAAATTTTGAAACCGTATTTATCTCGTGCTTTCTTTGTTGATAATGCGAATTTCACGTTATAGTTATACTCATTGAGTTTTACCTATTACTATAACAATTAAGTTAATAAATTTATCTTGTCCCACAGAACTACTTGAACTTTTTTCATTATAAATAGTAAGAAACTATTTTTCATCACACTAAAGTAATTGAAATTTATTCAGTGAAATGGTAATGTCACAAGACTTTATTGACTATAACAGTAAACTCACTTTGATGAATGAGTTTTCTCGTTAAGATCTTTATAGTTATTGTAAGTAAAGTTTAATTATTTAAATGGGACCAAAAGAAACATTTTGTGTCTTTACCGTTACAATGGCCAAAGTTTAATGACTTTATTGTTACATTGTGAAATTTAATTAATATAGTATAACTAATTATATGTTTATAACTTTACTGTTGCAATAAGTAAAATTCATCAGTAACTATAAATATTTTTCATCTAAGCAATATTTGTTAACCTTTTTTATATAGAAAATACAAAATAACTTCTTTGGCAAAATGCCAGAAGCATAAAGTATAATAGAATACATACATATATATATATATATATATATATATATATATAAAACCTCTACATACTTTTTCAGTTGAGCTCGTGCACATAATTTACCTAGTGCGATTTATCTTTAAAGTATGACTTACGAGCTATTATATTGTAGCAAATTTTATCCCTAGTTTAACAAAAAATTGGTGCGGAAAATTCATTTCCTCCTAAAACCCCTCATCCAAACTGTATTCGAAAAACTGAATTTGAATTAAAGATTATGTGGCATGACATGTGAACTAGTCAAATAGTCAAAAAGTAATAAATGAGTAAGAGGTACGAAAGACAATAGTACGGGAGGAGAAAAGTAAACACACACGAGAGGGAGTCTCAGATACGAGTCTCGTACCAATTTAAGCCATTTAATGCCAACGGATAAAAATGGCACTGAAGACAAGAATCTGATGACAAAAAGTAGTCTAAATTCATTATTAAATACCTGATACGTTAGTGAATCAGTATTTAATAGCAATGATTGCGTAACATCTCATTAAATGTTCTTTATTATTTAGATTAAGTCGTTACTCCTGATTAGCTATAAAAGAAGGATGTTTCATCATTTGTAATGACACGAAAATCATTCACATCACATTGAAATACAAACTTTTTATTGCTTTATTCTCAGAAAGCCTATTATTCTTTTTGGTCTCTTGATTATCAGTAACCCGATTTCCTCTCTAAAAAGTCTACCTTTGACCAAATAATATCTTTTGATTAAACAGATTGGTTCCGTTAGCGGAACTCTAATAATCCATTCTTTCTAAAATAACATTTTACCTATTGCCAACATGTCAAATAACAATGACAACAACAATCAGGAAAATCAAATCCATCAAGTGGATGGCGATGAACTCAATAACGTGATCCCTCAAGCTTCTCCACGTGGATCTCGAGAAGGAACTCCTAATGATGTGTCTGAACATGTTGATGGAGGAGTTGAAACAAGAGATGAACTTTTACAGAAAATAATTGATGCACGAATTGACAAAGCTTTGGAAGCTTTAGTTAATTGATTGCCTGCTACGCCAACAACGCCTAATAACAACACGTTGGAAAACCCCAGTGCTGGTCTAGTTAATTATGGTAATGAAGCAACTCCCAGTGACTCACAAGAAGGAGAACCAGGTAATTCAGGTAATTCTCATCTTCAAAATTAAGCACTAGCCTTGCAGAAACAACTCAAGGAGCAAAACGAGCGTATCGAGCAAATCCCTGGAGTTCCGCCTGTGATAAAAGGAGTGTACATAGATAAATACTCACAACAACCTTGGAAACCAAGTGTTGCTCCCCTACAAATTCCAAAGAAATTCAAAATGCCCGATATCCCAAAATATGATGGTACAACAGACCCACGCGACTACGTAATTGCATTTACAACAGGATTGAAAGGCAATGATTTGACCAAACAAGAAATTGAGTCAGTGTTGGTCAAAAAGTATGAGGAGACGCTCACCAAAGGGGCATTAACCTGGTATTCCCTTTTACCTAAAAATTCTATTAATTCTTTTGTTGAGCTTGCAGATTCTTTTATTAAAGCACACTCGGGAGCTCAGAAGGTTGAGAAAAGGATGGAAGATATCTTTAAAATCAAATATGGGAAATCTGAATTGCTCAGAGATTTCGTTGATAGATTTCAACGTGAAAGAATGACTCTACCTCGTGTACCGGATAATTGGGCAGCAATAGCTTTTGCAAGTAATATGAATGAAAAAAGTTCAAAAGCCACGAGAAGGCTTAAAGAAAGCCTTCATGAGTTTCCTGCAACCACGTGGAACGATGTTTACAACAGGTACAGTACAAAGCTTAGAATCGAGGAGGATACCGTACCTCAACATCATCGTGAAGAGAGGAGCGGATCCAGAAGATCAAAAGCAGAAAAAAGATCAGGTAAAAACAGGTATGATCCATATATGGGACCTACAGGAAAGGATTCACGATCTAGACAGAACAACCAACACTATGACCAAAGATCAAGAGACAGGGGAACCGGGTCTTCATCCAGATTCAAGGGCGATCGAAACAACCAAGAGCCACGAGATGATGATAGGAATTTAATGGCATAATTTGCTGGTCATAGTTTCAATGTAACGAATCCTGAGCTCGTAGCTGTTCTAAGGAGTATGGGAGATAAGGTATGGTGGCCAAAGGAGATGCGGTCAAATCCAAACAGACGCAATCCGGACCATTGGGCGAATTTTACAATGACCACGGACATAAAACATCAGAATGCAGATTCCTTCAAAGTGAAGTAGATCATCTATTTGAAGCAAGGATATCTCACAGAGCCGTTTAGTGAGAAGGGAAAGCAAGCTTACATGAAAAATAGGCAGGAGCCACTAAAACCGCCCTCACCTAAGAGAATAGTGAATGTAATAAGTGGAGGAGAGGATATTTACAGAGTAACATATACAACTTCAAATAAGGTTTCTAAAATGACGAATACATACGGCAAACGAGTAAGACAAACCTTAGATAATGAGAGCATAAACGTCGATGATACATATACGGAAGTAGTGATTACTCCTCACAATATCCTTACTTATATATGATACTGATGTAAAATGAGTTTTAATTGACCCAGGAAGTTCTGTGAATATCATTCTACTAAGAGTGTTGCGGGAAATACAAGTTGAGATAAAATGATACCTAAGGCGAATATTTGTCAGGCTTCAACAATTCAAGCGTGGTAACAAAAGGCGAGGTAACTCTAACGACTTATGCTGTAGGTGTTATTAAAGAAACTAAATTTCAGGTAGTTGATATGGAAATAACCTACAACATAATTATGGGGAGACCATGGATCCATGATATGGATGTTGTTCCATCAACCTTACATCAAGTTATCAAATTTCCATCACCCTAGGGAATATGTCAAATTCGAGGGGATCAACAAACAACCAGGAATATCAACGTAGTAAGAGATACGAGTACCACAAGTAAAGAGAAATAGCGATTACAGAAAGTAGTTGAAGGCGTCAGCAACCAAACTTCAACCGAGAAAATGGATTTAGATTCAAGACCTAATGTAATTCAAGAACCTGAAGAAAATGAGAACATTAAAACAATAATAGAGGAACTCGAGGCTGTGGTGTTATTCGAACAATGGCCTGAAAGAAAATTTTACGTAGGAGTCAATCTAAATCCTGATATGCGAGGTATGTTAATTGAATTTTTAAAAGCTAATGTGGACTGTTTCGTATGGTCCCATGCTGATATGACAGGTATTCCACCAGATGAGATGACTTATAAACTTAATGAAGACCCATCTTTTATTCCAATTAAGCAAAATAAAAGAAGCAATGGTCTTTCAAAAATCAAAAAATCCAAGATGAGGTCCAAAAGTTATTAAAAATCTGGTTAATCCGCGAGGTAAAGTACCATGATTGGTTAGCTAACACGGTGGTCGTACCTAAGAAGAACGGTAAGTGGTGAGTTTGTGTGGTTTATACTGATCTAAGCAAAGCTTGCCCAAAAGATTATTTTCCTTTATCATATATAGATCAATTGATTGATGCGACTGCAGGTCATAAACTTTTGAGTTTTTTAGATGCATATTCGGGGTACAATCAAATTAAAATGGATCCCAGTGATGAGTAAAAAACTTCTTTCATCACAGACCGAGGGACTTACTGTTACAAAGTAATGCCCTTTGGTCTAAAAAATGCTGGAGCAACCTATCAAAGGTTAGTCACCAAAATGTTTCAAGAACATGTAGGAAAAACTATAGAGGTATATATAGACGATATGCTCGTCAAAACCCAGCATTCCCATGATCATATCTCTCATTTAACTATTATCTTTGAAATTTTGAAAAAATTTAATATGAAACTCCACCATGAAAAATGTTCATTTGGAGTTGCTTCAGGTAAATTTTTAGGTTTTCTTGTTTCTAACCGTGGCATTAAGGTAAATCCTTCTCAAATTAAAGCAATTGAAGAAATACTTGATGTCCTTACCAGTAAAAAGGAGGTTCAAAGATTAACAGGAAGAATAGCGGCACTAGGGAGATTTATTTCCAAATCCTTAGAAAAGTGCTTTAAATTTTTCTCTGCGCTCAAAGATCAAGATCATTTCGAGTGGAATGAGGATTGCCAACAAGCCCTTAAAGATTTGAAAGCTTATTTGTCAAATCCTCCTCTACTGGCAAAACCTAAGGAAGGTGAAAAGCTACTCATTTATTTGGCAGTTTTAGAAGTAGCGGTAAGTGTCGTCTTAGTCTGTGAGGACCAAGGTAAGCAATATCCAATTTATTATGTAAGTAAAACTCTACTAGACGCAGAGACAAGGTATCCACAACTAGAAAAGTTAGCATTAGCTCTTATCATGGCATCTAGAAAATTAAGGCCTTATTTTCAGTGTCATCCTATTTTTGTTGTTACTACTTTTCCATTGCGAAATATTTTGCATAAACATGAACTATCAGAAAGGTTAGAAAAATGGGCTATAGAATTAAGCGAATATGAAATAATTTACCAACCTCGAACTGCTATTAAATCCCAAGTACTGGCTGATTTCGTAGCTGATTTTAGTCAAGGGATGCATCTAGAAGCAAAAAAAAGAATTACAAGTTTTTAATGGTGCTAATCCGGGGACTTGGATATTATTTACTGATGGTTCATCTAATGTAAAGAGGGCATGCTTAGGAATTGTTCTTATACCACCCACGGGTGAAACAATTAGACAAGCTATAAAATGTCACCCTGTAACTAATAATGAAGCAGAGTATGAAGTCGTGATTGCAGGTTTAGAGCTAGCATTAGAACTTGGTATCATGCAAATCATAATCAAAAGTGACTCACAGCTCGTAGTAAATCAAATGCTGGGGACTTACCTGGCCAGAGAAACTCGAATGCAAGAGTATCTTGAAAAGGTAAGAGAACTGATAAGATAGTTCCAAACTTGGAAAGTGATACAAATCCCAAGAGAAGAGAATGCGGAAGTAGATGATTTAACCAATCTTGCGTCTGCAGCAGATATAGTGAAAGATGCAAATGCATCAATCATACATTTATTCCACTCCATTCTTGACTCTGATAAAAATGAGGTAACTTTAATCACTTAACTTGGGAATGGAGAAACGAAATCGTATCTTTTTTGCATAACGGAATTGTACCTGAGGATAAAGTGAAGGCTCATGCACTTAGAAAGAAAGTTTCTCGTTACTGCCTATATCAAGGGAACCTTTATCGGAATATTTTTGGTGGACCATTATCCAGGTGTCTCGGACCTTCTCAAACATAATATGTGATGAGAGAAATACACGAGGGACATAGTGGAAATCATGCGGGAGGCAGATCACTTGTAAAGACATTGATTCAAGTAGGATATTACTGGCCTAAAATGGAAGAAAAAGCGAATGACTTCGTATCTATGTGTGACAAATGTCACAGGTATGGCAATAACATGCATAGACCAGACGAGTTATTACATCCTGTCATAGCTCTGTGGCCTTTCATGAAATGGGGAATGGATATCGTAGGACCATTACCCCAGGCAAAAGGTCAAGTAAAGTTTCTACTCGTGCTTACTGATTATTTCACTAAATGGGTAGAAGTAGGGGCATTTAAACAGGCACGAGAAAAAGAAGTTAAGGATTTCATTTTGAGAAATATAATTTGCTGCTTTGGTGTACCAAAATAGATCGTGTGCAATAATGGACCACAATTTGTAGGATCACAAGTCACATAGTTCTTTCAAAGTTGGCAAATCAAAAGAATTACGTCGACACCATATCATCCAGTAGGTAATGGACAAGCAGAGTCTACAAACAAAGTCATTATCAACAACCAAAAGAAAAGGTTACAAGAGTCAAAAGGCAATTGGCCTGAAGTATTACCAGCGGTATTATGGGCATATCAAAGAACGACAAAGACAAGTACGGGAGAAACACAGTTTTCAATGGTTTATGGTACGGAAGCTTTGATACCAGTTGAGATAGGTGAACCTAGTACACGATGTATTCAAGCAGAGGAAGACTCGAACAACGAAGAGTTACGGGTAAATCTTGATCTACTCGAAGGGAGAAAAGAAGTTGCGTTAATAAGGATGGCACCTCAAAAGCAAGTAATTGAGCGATACTAAAATAGGAAGGCGCGTCTCAGGTTCTTTAAAATTGGGGGCTTCGTGCTAAAAAAAGTGTTCCAATCTACGAAGACAGATAATTCAGGAAAGCTAAGTCTAACGTGGGAAAGACCTTATAAAGTTCGTGAAATTGTAGGGAGATGAGCATACGAGTTGGAAACAATGGATGGCAAGGTTTTACCTTCACATTGGAATGCCGTTCATTTAAAGAGATATTACTTATAAGGGAGTACCCACGGTCAGGTATCGCCATGTTAGAATCTTTTGCTTTGAATTGTTAAAATTATACTAATGATTTTAGATGCTAGGAAAAAACCCTAACTCGTGCCAAATGATGGGTCACGGCCTGCACGGCAAAATGGAATACTCATAAATTCCTAGCCCAGGGTTTCATTAATCTAATGGAAATACACACGAGTTAGGCAGTCTTCATCTATACGCACCACCGAGTCCCGTATATTTTTTTTGTTTCTGGAAAAGGACCAAAATTGGGAGAAAACACACAAGAGTTCGAGGCTTCAACTTCACCGCTCAAACACTTGGGGGACTGTACTATATACATACAAGTATGAGCAGAAGAATAGATACGAGTGATCAAGATTTATAAATCAAATCAAGCTACGAGAAGTCAAGTATCAATCAAAAAGCACTCATCATAGTGTTCTTTATTTTTAGAACAATGGAGTCACCCCTCAGACCCTTCTTAGTATGTAAAATATAGGGTTGTGGCTATGTATTAAAAATCGGTTATGAAAAACCTTGTTTATTTTATAAATATGTTAAAAGAAAACAGTTACGAGAAAGTTGTAGATGTACTTCAATACATGTAATACTCAAAAAAGTTGTCACAGTTCATAAATAAAAACTTGTCAAAAGTTATTTCATACGAAACATGTATGTTCCTATTTCTTTCATCGTATTGTAACACCATTATGAAGTTGAGACGTCTTCTTCATTAGGTGTTGATAAATAAAAGGGCCCTCTTTTATTTCCTCATGATGATATCCATGAGAAGAATCATAAAAGCATTTTCTAAAAAGATAAAAATGCTAACATATTCTCTAAGTCCTAAAAAGAGAAATAGGCAAGAATAGGGTAAATAGGAAACTATTCTATAAAGTCTAGAACGAAGTAAATAGACCAGAATAAAATAAAGAAGTATTAGTCAAACTTCTTAACATAAAAGGCTAAGGGAAAAACTTAGTCATTAGAATACAATTGTCTTTAAAACAAATGCCCCGTTATGGAAACTAGGGACTTCACTAAAAAGACAAGAGATTACATCATCAATCATAAAGAAAAAAGGTAAGGTCAAACACTTTAGCTGGTCACTGAAGGGATTGGAACATCAGAAGTTGTAGCCTTATTAGGCTCGATAACAATTTCTAAGGAAGCAGCAACAAGAGCAGTTTCAGCTGAACTTGAAGTACTAACATCCTCGAGGGAAGCAATAGTCACGGGAATTTCCACTCCCACAGACTGTGTTATAGACGTTTCAGTCACTGGAATCATAACTTCAATTGCTTCAGCAGCTGCTTCAAAGTTCAAAGGCTCTTCAACCCAGGAATTTCAATGTTGGAGAGCAAATATCAATTGGTTGGTCTGGAGAAGGAATGTCAACATGTTGGTTATTCTTTTCAATCGTGTCTAAGACTTTGGCTAACTCAAATTGCAAGTTGAAATTTTCTTGAGAAGCCACCAGCAAAGCATCACAACAAGACTTCAAAAAAGTCCAATTAACCTCGTAATTAAAATTCTCCGCAAGAGAATTGTAATCCTTCTCCAAGTTTTCATAATCCTTTTCCCACGTAGTAAGGGCGTTTTTCATTATCTCTTGCTCAACTAGGCGGGAATCAAGGTAAGTCTCAAGATTGGCATGAGAACTCTCCAGAGCATGAACTTTATCTGAATAAACCTTTAAATCAGCCCGAGCCTGGTTCAAATTCTGCACTAACTCCTTAGCATACTCTTGTTTTTTATCCATAAGTTCTTTTAGTTCTTTAATTTTTTCATTAGCCTTTGACACTGAGCTCTTCAAAATCTCTTTATCCCTTTTTACCTGGCTTGTCGAAGCCTTGGCAATCCCTAGGTATGTGGATAAAGTATGATTTTGCTGCTCCAATTGAGATTTACAAGCTTGCAACTCTTTTATGCTCCCTTGAGCACTTTCAAATTGTTCCTTCCAATTTTGAGCCTCAAGCTATGCTCCATCAGCTATTCTTTTAGCATCAGAAACGGCCTTTGCAGACTCACGTGCTTTCTTCTGCAAAGTAGAGATCCTTCCCATTAACTCAGCTCCAATCAGGTTGGCCTACGAACATAAGGCACATAAATAAGAACTTAAAATCCAGGAAGAGCAAATAATCAAGTTAAAAGAAGTTACCTTTAGTGTCGAATGAATTATGTCATTCGTTAAAGTATAGCAGCTGTGGCTCTGCATCTTCGTCCTCTCCACATCTCCGATGAGAGGCTCGAACCAAACATCAGCTCCACCAATCTTCCTCAAAAGGCTAAGAGTAGCAGGTACTTCAAGTATAACTTTTCTCATAGCCATACCTCTGTTATTGGGGCCAGACTCTGAATGTACGATAGAGGGAGAAGGGACAGTAGAAAGAGGAGTAGTAGAAGAGGTGAAGATAGCAGGAGCTGCAGGAGTCAAAGCAGGAGCAGAAGGAATAGGAACGAGAGCTAATGAAGGAACGGAAGTAGGAGCATTCAAAGTAGATGAAGGTGCAAAAGAAGTCATCACATAAGAAGAAACACTCACGGTTAAAGAAGGAATAAAAGGAACAAGAGAGATGGGAATTGAAGTAGATAAAGTAATTTCATTTAAAACAGGGCCGAGTTCCCCACTTTCAAAACCACTAACAAAGAGACGGTGAACAGATTCACTTATGTCTCTAGGAACCGGATCTTCATCGGAATGAATTAGAACAGGTTCGTTTGCGGAAGTACGAGCATGAAAGGTACGAGCAGGAGTATCTTCAGCTTTACCTTCAATAATAACGCGTCTCCTAACTCTAGGTCTAGATACCAATGAGGTACTAATTTCTTCCTCATTCTCATTTTCCACTACCATAGCTTTTCTTTTAGCTATCAAAGCTTTAGCCTTGTCCAAATCAAGAGGGGCAATGGCAGAAGCACGCATAGCCAAAGCAACGTCAGCCGTCATTCCTTTTATACCAAATCCTGATAAAAAGAAGGATTTGAATTTATTATTGGGACTTATCATATGTATCTAAAAACATATATAAAAAGAGATGTATACCGTGAGTTTTCACTATCCAACCATGTAAAGATGAAATAGATCTCCAAGTTCTATCTTCTTTAGGGGAAATTTTCAAAATCCAATCTACCCAACCACGGAAGTTGGGGATAGGCTCCACATCCCCCATGGTTGCTACAAAAAACCAAAAGAGGGATAAGATTAGAGAGAAACTCAAAATCTCTGAAAATAGGTACGGGAAAGTAAGTAGAAACTTACGTGCAAAGTTCCACTTCTCAGGGAAGGGACTGTTTGATTCACCCAGCAAATACAACGTACGAACAACAATATAACGAAGATACCACCCACGGTCTTTATCAACTTCAGGGTTTACCAAAACTTTCTTGCTCCTTGTAGTTAAGGTAAAAACCCCATGACGCAATAAGCTAGGGTGGTATAAATGAATGAGATGGGAAAGTGTAAAATTGATTTTCGCTTTAGTAGACAGATACCTCAAACAAGCTACAACCCTCCATACTAAGGGGCCAATTTGACCTAAGCAAATGTCGAAAAAACGGCAGAAATCAAGGATAACTGGTTCTATGACAGGCTTAAATCCCAAAGTAAAGGGATAAGTGTAAATAAAAGAATACCCATGTCTATAGGAAGAAAGTTTTTGATTTATGGCAGGGACTGATAGATGAACACTCTTTTCCAATTACAATATTTTCTATAGTAGGGATTGTGAGTTCAGATATAAGAGAGGGGTAAGCATCAACCTTTTCTAAATTTGCAATTTGCTTCTGAAGAGACGTTCTATCACTCAGAAAAGACAAATCACTCGGTATAATCTCTTCAATTGTGGGTTCTTGGGAAGGATCGGAAACCTCTTTACCTTTCAAAGATGGAGTTTTATTAGAGGAACCTTTGATTCCAGAACTTGAAGAAGGAGGAGCAGAACCAGTCGAACCTCCATGTGTAGATCCCAAGCTTCGAAGTCTTCCTCCTCTGCCTCTTGTATGTTTAATCGGAGCATGTGCATTAGGAAATTGATCAAGAACTAGAACCTTTCTGGGGTTAGGGTTTGGAGATGCCGTTGTTGAAAGAGTTTGAAGTAAGGAGAAGTAAAAGAAAGTAAAGGAATGCTTGATGAAGAAGATGAAAAAGGAAGTGTGAATTAAAAGGTTATATGGAAGCAATCGTCAAATTAAGGGGTGTAATGATGGAAACTCTATATTAAAGATAACTATCACTTCGTGAAAATAGGAAGTTGAATAAGCCTAGAAAAGTGGGTAAAAAACTGCAGATTCAATCAGAAGGTGACACGTGTGTGGAGCATTAAATGCGAAAGACATATGAGACGTCAACACTGTCACACGCATTAATTATGATAAAAATTCTCTTTTATGAAGATCCACTTCCCAATTATTTAATTGATAAATAAATGGAAAGTGGGGGGACTATCTGTATTGGGAAAAATTGAATTTGAATTAAAGATGATGTGGCATGACACGTGGTCTGGTCAAATAGTCAAAGAGTAATAAATGAGTAAGAGGTACGAAAGACAACAAATACGGGACTAGAAAAGTAAACATCCACGAGAGGGAGTCTCAGATACGAGTCTCGTACCAATTCAGGCCATTTAATGACAACGGATAAAAATGGCACTGAAGACAAGAATCCGATGACAAAAAGTAGTCTAAATTTATTATTAAATACCCGATACATTAGTGAATTAGTATTTAATAGAAATGATTGTGTAACCTCTCATTAAATGTTATTTATTATTTAGATTAAGCCGTTACTTCCTTATTAGATATAAAAGGAGGGGGTTTCATCATTTGTAAGGACACGAAAATCATTCACATCACATTGAAATACAAACTTTTTATAAAATCAATGAAATTAAGCTAGTTGATTGTCTTTGTAAATATATAAGTACGTCCTTGTACATGTAAACTTGTTTGTCCTCATAGAAGATTGTTCAATATGATAAATGCCTTTTGGTTAGGCATCATAAAAAAATTATAAAGAAAAAGGAAATCAAAAATTAAGGACAATAGATCCTGAACTTAGGCTAAGAAACCCAAAAGTTAAGGACAATAGGTCCTGAATTTAGAGTAACAAGCTCAAAAGTTAAGGACTTCCTGAACTTACAATTACAAGTTCAAAAGTTAAGGACAATATGTCCTTAACTTGATTTCCAAGTTCAAAAGTTAAAGACAGATAGTCCTTAACTTAGAGTTACACTTCAAAATTAAGGACAAGCAGTCATTAACCTACAGTTACAAGTTCAAAAGTTAATGAAAGACAGTCCTTAACTTATAGTTACACGTTCAAAGTTTAAGGACAATGAGTCTTTAACCTACAGTTACAAGTTCAAAAGTTAAGGACAATAGGTCCTTAAATTTGATTTCCAAATTCAAAAGTTAAGAACAGATCGTCCTTAACTTACAGTTACACGTTCAAAAGTTAAGGAAAATAGGTCATTCACTTTGACTACAAGTTCAAAAGTTAAGGACGCTTGGTCTTGAAGTTTGAGTTCCAAGTTTAAAAGTTAAGGACATGTAGCCTTGAAGTCCTGAACTTAGAGTTCCAAGTTCAAAAGTTAAGGACATGTAGTCCTGAAGCCCTAACTTAGAGTTTCAAGTTCAAAAGTTAAGGATATGTAGTCCTGAAGTTAAGGACATGAGCGTAAGGGTATTTTTGTCCGGGCAGTTAAAGTTTATTAAATCAGTGGCTAAAGACTAAAGATATTTAAAATACTGGCTTTAAAATAAAGACATGAGTTGCTAGTGGCTATTTGTGCACATCGCCCGTGTTCAACACTTCAACTATTATTATTTCTTTTTTTTTTCTCTCTTTTTTCCTTTTCTTTCCTAGTCCCTCCTTGATAGGTTATATGTATCCCTATTATATTTTAATGATCTTATAAACTTAATGTCAAGAACTAGATAAGGAATTTGTTACACATCGTCAAGTAGTTAGATCAACAAATCTCTAGTTGGGGACATAATCAACTCTCAGAGTCAGATAGGGGTGGGCATCTGCCTGCTCGGTTCGGTTGTGAATATTATCGATTCTTCATATCGGTTATCGGTTTATAGATATACTAAATCGGTAACCGAATCGATAAGATATCGGTTATCGAGTATCAGTTAGTCGGTATCAATCCTTATCGTTTTGGTTATCTGTTTACCCGATACGAAAAAAAACTATCCAAAAAATTCATATTTTTATTATAGAAATTGTGACCATACTATTAAGAGAAAGGAATTGAACTTTTGTT
The DNA here is from genome assembly GCA_034376525.1 of Nicotiana benthamiana. Taxonomy (NCBI): domain Eukaryota; kingdom Viridiplantae; phylum Streptophyta; class Magnoliopsida; order Solanales; family Solanaceae; genus Nicotiana; species Nicotiana benthamiana. The sequence goes on along the minus strand of CM067334.1, from coordinate 66,579,224 downwards.
CTTAAGAGAAGATGGTTCAACTTAGAAAATAAACTTTCTTTGCAATTGAAAATCTTAATGAATGATCTCAATTTTCAAAGTTATAAGTTAATAAGAGTAATGGATAAGACATTCAATAATCTAATCTTACTAACTATCTTATTGCGGGCGGGCATAATTCATAGAAAAATAATAAAATCCTGATCTTGTAAATACTAAAGAATCACTGCAACAAACGAAACAAATAGAAAAACTAAAAATCTGAACAATTAATTCTCTAAAGTTTATAAATAAAAATCTTAATTGAAAAATTAAAATGAGAAATTAAAAAAGATTAAAACTTACTCTAAGGATTAAGGTCAGAAGATGAAGAGTAACTACCGAGAGAATTAGAGAATGAAGCCATAAGGTGATTTTATATGCTTAGTGGGTAAAATTATAATTGTGATAAAGCTTATTGAGCTATCGGTTAAATTTTTCATAAAATTAGGCAAATCGAGACCCAAACCGATAATCCGTTAGTCAAATAATATTAAATTGTTGTCAAGTTATTTACCCAATAACCCAATACCAATAACCCAATAGTATTTTATTGGTTCGATTTATCGGTTATTCCGATATATGCCCAGCCCTAGAGTCAAAGGAACAACAGAGGGAATAGATAGCCACCATTTTCCTCGGTGACTGTATAAGTCAACTTCACGTAGTTGTAAAGTTGCTCGATGCACACGTAACAATGCAAAAATAGTGGAGCAGTTGTAACAGTGCAAAAACAATGGAGTAATCAACTTTATGGGGAATACCCTTTAGCTAAATTGCTTACATCATTCAAGTGATGTCACGAATGAATTATTAACATCAAACAAAGGTAAAACAAAACACTTGCACAATCAAGAATCTACCAAGCGTTCTCTTAAGTCTATGTCAATCTTGCAAGTGGTTCTCAAGGGCATCAGAACAAAGAACAACATCTTGAAGGACTTATTGAGTTATTACATGTCTTTAGTTGTGTTACACCTTTGTTAAAGCACTTTACTTGTAATTCCTATTTAGCTTAATTATAAGCATTGTTTAGGAAACTCTTGTAAATCATAAACCTTTGTGTTTGTGTCTTGGCTAGAGTTAGTCGAGTTGTAAAGCTTTGTAATAAAGTTATTATAAAGTGGCTTGTAATAGAGTTGTTATAAGCTAGTGAAGTTGAAATCTTACAAGGGTAGGTCGTGATTTTTAATCTCGTGAGTTAAAAAATTTTCCACATAAAACTCAATTGTGTCATTTACTTACTACAATCGTGTGTTCTGTGGGAACCAATAGAGAATCTGGTTCTCTATATAGTTTGGTAGACCCTTAGTTTCTATCACTCCTACTATATATGTAGTGAATGAAAGTAAAAAAAAAACTATTCGTACAAATCGTGATACCGATTATACACCTTAAATCAAAAAATAACAGTAATGGACTTTCACAACAGGGGCGAATGTAGCGTTCGAACAACAAGTTTACTAAACCTACTACTCTTCGCGTACAATATTTAAGTGTAAAAATCTATTAAAATTACAATAATTAATATATATAAACGTATAATTTTAAAAATATAACAAATTCATTACTTAAAATTAACAAATGTTAAACTTGTATAGCTAAAATCCTGAATCCGCTCAGCTTCATATTGTTAGAGGAAGACCAGCAAACGAGATGGAGCCTAGCTCTTTGTTTTAACGTATACGATTCCAAACATTTAACTTTTCCATACTATTATATATGTGTTCAAATAGTAGTATATTGAAAAGAAGCATATAAGCCTAAAATAAAAATAAGGTAAAATATATAGTTTATTCGTCAAATTTGTATGGAAATTTTTGTTACACACCTTTTTCTTACATAAAACTTTTTATATATTCAATCTTTTAAAAGTATGTCTAAAACACACTTCTTCAATACTTGACTACTTTTTTTTGATCAAGTGTAGTCACGCACCAATAATAACGTGACACATATTATTGGCTTCAAAAAACTTGAATTTACAATTATATGCATCTTCTTCATCTTCCCTAAAGATGTACCACCATGGCAGCCCCCTTCTCCACCATCCAAAGTTTAATTTAGTTTTCAAATTATTAGGATTACATTGAATTTCTGTCAACACAGTACTGATTAAATATTTTTTCTCTTTGTATTTGTATCTTCCCTCTTTCAAATTGACCAACCGATATATAGTTTGAATACCAAAATTGCTTACACCAGCCAACAGTAAGAATAAAAAAGAACCCAAGAACCCAAAATCAACCCACAAATTCTCACAAACACATATGAAGAACTTCACGAATTTTCCCTAGCGTTTGGCGCCACCCTGGCAGCTCAACGGTGTCACAGACATTCAGTGATTCCTATGATGAATATGAATCTTTGATTCTTTTTATCCTCCTCTAAATCTTGGCAAAAATATTTGGTGGTATTGTAATATAAGAGGCGATGGTACAGTAATGAAAAAAATGAAAAAGAAAAGTGAATTTTTTATTCTAAAAAATAAAGAAAAAGATTTAGAAAAATAAAAATATGAGAATGCTGGATAAGTGCTGTCAAAATAAGCCTTTAGAACGGAATTTAAATTGTCCACTCACCTTTTATGTGTGAAAAATACGCGAGTGGCACGTAATCAAATAGGTGTGTTTCGACACGCTTCTAAAAAGTTGGGTGTGTAAAAAATTACCCGTAAATAATAGGTATGTAACAGAGATTGCGGTACAAATTTAATGGATAAGCTATGTATTTTGCCTAAAATTAATTGCTATAAAACCAAAATTATAAAAAGGTACTACGAACTATACTATTTTTGGATTCTGTCGTAGTTGCATCAGGGGAGAAAGAGGAATGTGGACATAATGACACAGTGTGACCCATCGCGCATCGACAATTGCAGAATTTGGAAAATTTTATTTTGTATATATTTTTTTTCATAATTTTATGGACTCAAAAATATAAAATTAAAATTTATAAATTTGTGAGACAAAAAGAAATCATACACAACTAATATCAACTGTGTAAAACACACAATAAAACTTCTCAACCAAAAGGGAGGCATGATAGGCGGATGTAGAGTATAATTATAGAATTCGTTGGAATAGTAGTTTTGGCATGAATTATTTATATACGTTAACAATTAATAAAAACCAATACAAATAATTGATTCTGAATTATCAAATAAATTATGGTAGAATTTCGAACTAAAATTCATAAAGTTCAAACTCTTTGTAAGTAAACTAATTTAGTAATTTTTTTTGTAGAAAAAAGACATAAATTGGATGACCATCAACTCAAACATGGAAATTCACTTTTCTCGATTGTCATGGTATAATTTCCAAGATAGATGCTAAATCTCTCTCTTGACAAAAACAATTCAACAACCTAATTGACTCCCACTTCACTTCCCTTTCTGGCCCTCCATTCACCAACCCCAACATCAACTTCACCAACATCATAACAATAAAAAAATAAAATAATAAAAAGATACAATTATATCTTTCCATAATAGTCATTCTTTATAACAATATTTTATTATATTGATTAAGTTTTTTTAAATAGGCGACTTGACGAAACTAGTAAAATTATTATCAGGTTCGAGCCGTGAAAACAAGCTCTCGCATAAATACAGGGTAAGGCTGCATACAATAGACCCTTGTGGTCTGGTTCTTCCTCAAATCTCGCGCATAGTGAAAACTTAATGCACTGAACTGCCTTTTTAATGTTTTCTTATATATTTTTTATAGGGATACTTTATTATATCAAATAAAAAATATTGGAACAAACGAGAATTTATCAATAGATTTGATCATATTCGTTAAAAAAAAAAATTAGAACAACTAAATTCAAAAAAAGAAAAAAAATGGCAGGCGAGGGCACTATTGTTAATTCACTCAATCTTACCTCTTTAAATATTCCCCTCCCACTTCCTCTTCAATTTGCCCACAGCCCTTAAATTTTCTCTCTTTCATTTCTTCCTCTCAATTTTCTTCTTCTGCCACTTTTAATTTTCCTCTAATGGATCCCGTTTCAGTTTGGGGCAACGAACCTCTCTCCGCCGTAGATCCCGAAATCCATGACCTAATCGAAAAGGAAAAACGCCGCCAAAGCCGCGGAATCGAACTAATCGCATCGGAAAATTTCACATCATTCGCCGTAATTGAAGCTCTCGGCAGTGCTTTAACCAACAAATACTCCGAAGGAATTCCCGGTAACCGTTACTACGGTGGAAATGAATACATTGACATAATCGAAAACTTGACCAGAAGCCGTGCTTTAACGGCTTTTCATTTAGATCCAACAAAATGGGGAGTAAATGTTCAACCCTATTCTGGTAGCCCAGCGAATTTCGCTGCGTATACAGCTGTTTTGAATCCACATGATAGGATTATGGGATTGGATTTACCATCTGGTGGACATTTAACTCATGGTTATTATACTTCTGGAGGGAAGAAAATTTCTGCTACTTCGATTTATTTTGAGAGTTTGCCTTATAAGGTGAATTCAACAAATGGATATATTGATTATGATAGGTTGGAAGAGAAGGCTTTGGATTTTAGGCCTAAATTGATTATTTGTGGAGGTAGTGCTTATCCTAGAGATTGGGATTATAAGAGATTTAGAGAAATTGCTGATAAATGTGGAGCCCTTTTGCTTTGTGATATGGCTCACATTAGTGGCCTTGTTGCTGCTCAGGTATATTTTTTTGCTCTGTTCTTCGTTTTACATTTTTGGTGTTACTTGGATCTGCATTTGGATTTTGAAATTTTCACAGATCTGCATTGCCAAATCTAGTAGCTTTCGCCCAAGACTCTATATATGTGTTAATAATTAATTATTTACGTATGAATATTAGATTCAAAACACAGTTTTACTAGCACTTAAGGTCGCTATCCTAGAACTTAGAACGCATAAAGTTCAAATACTAGATCCGCTTGTGTAAAGTGCCTTAAAATACTATAGATCTGGGTGCCATGCTTGTATACATATTAAATTTAGAACCCAATTTTACTAGCACTTGAGTTTGTTATCCTAGAATTTAATATGTATAAAGTTCAAATCCTAGATCCGCGTACTTACTTGTGTAAAGTGCCTTAAAATATTATAGATCTGGCTGCCATGCATTGTGATCTATGTGTTCATTTTGATTTATTATTCATTAAAATAATTTCACATGAAGTTTATAAAGAAATTTTTCTCAAACAAGTGGATCTAGAGTGAGGAAATGATTTAAGATATGGGAGAACTAGAATTGAATCAATTTATGTTTCAGTTTTTCTCTGTGCATGTGCATTATGAGGCTTAATGCGGACCAATGATTTCAACTTTTCTTGAGATATCAGTGTTGATACCACACTTGGATTTGATGTGGATTGTTAGCATCTGGTTTAATTGATGCAATCCAAGATCTAGGTCTTGTTGTGCTTCAAGCTGAATCTTGTTATTTGTGGACACAGGAAGCCGCCGATCCCTTTGAATATTGTGACTTGGTCACTACCACCACTCACAAGAGCTTGAGGGGTCCAAGGGCCGGTATGATCTTCTACCGCAAGGGCCCTAAGCCACCAAAGAAGGGACAGCCTGAGGATGCGGTCTATGACTTTGAAGACAAGATTAACTTTGCTGTTTTCCCCTCGCTCCAGGGTGGTCCTCACAACCACCAAATTGGTGCTCTTGCTGTTGCCCTAAAACAGGCCGCAACTCCTGGTTTTAAGGCTTATGCTAAGCAAGTTAAGGCCAATGCAGTTGCTCTCGGCAACTACCTCATGAGCAAAGGATACAAACTTGTAACTGGTGGGACTGAGAACCATCTTGTCCTTTGGGATCTTAGACCTCTTGGTTTGACTGGTAAGAGTTCTTTCTATTCTCAATCATCTCGGAGAAGTCTTCTAACCATTTAAACAGTGATTGATGCAAATGAACCATTTTGTTTTTTTCAGGTAACAAGGTTGAGAAGCTTTGTGACCTTGCCAACATTACTGTTAACAAGAATGCTGTTTTTGGTGACAGCAGTGCTTTGGCCCCAGGAGGTGTTCGTATTGGTAAGAACTGAAAAATTTTGGACTATGAAAGCCAGCTTATATTTACTTTGGCACTAATGTTTTTCTACTTGTACTGTCTTTAATGTCAGTTTTGCATTCAAGTCGTGCACTGTTATACGTGAGAAAATCGTAATATTCTAAATGTTTTAGTTCAATGAATCTATTTCTGTACAAAAGCAGAATCCAACCTTACTTGGAATTTCAGAGAGAATCCGAAGGCCCTCCTTATTGAAACTTGAAATCCCCCAGAATCTCTTCTTCTATGCATAATGTTAAGGTCCTTCATTAGACATTTTAAACTTACTGAAGTTCTCATTTGCAGGTACTCCTGCAATGACATCAAGGGGATTGGTTGAGAAGGACTTCGAGCAGATTGCCGAGTTCCTCCACAGGGCTGTTACCATCACCTTGAACATCCAGAAGGAGTACGGAAAGCTTTTGAAGGATTTCAACAAGGGTCTTGTCAATAACAAGGAAATTGAAGAACTCAAGGCTGACGTCGAGAAATTCTCATCCTCCTTTGACATGCCCGGCTTCAAGTTGTCTGAGATGAAGTACAAGGACTAAATTCAGTGTGCATCACAACTGCTATTGTATTTCTTGGTTTGTTTCTTTAGTTTGGATGGAAGAAAAATGTTTCTCTACAAGTTAAATTCAATTCAGAAGAAAAACAAATAATGGTTTTCCTCTTTATTCTGCATTTGGTGCTGTAGGTTATTGGATTTTTGTCTTGCAAGGCATTTCGTAAGTGGCCTCTTCTTAAACTTTACCAAGATTGTAATGTCCAAAATGAGTACCACGAATGTATGTTGTTTTCATTTCTTGTATCCTAGTAATTCATGCAATCCTCTGTCTCTTATATATGACTGATTACACTTTCGTACCCATAAAAAGTGAACGATATTTTCACCTCCAACTTTAAGACGTTGACAGTTGATCATTTCGCGGTGTTCATCATTTATTAAAAATGTAGAGTCATGAAAATTGATCGATATAAGCGAACTTCAGAAGCATCAGACCTTCTGTATCTTAGGGAAGTGCCGACATCTAAGTGATTTGAGGCATGTATCTTAGGGAAGATTTTAAGAAATGTATTTCATCTTTTCCAAATATAGGGGAAATAAATTGAAAATTAGTTTCGCCAGGAAAACATGGTGCCTGCTTTCGTTTACGATACGTTAGATCAGTGGCGACCCGAACACTCTATTATAGTGGGAGCTACTAATAACATGCAAACATATTGGCCGAGCACCCAATTGAGATTGAAGACGGTTGAGCACTCAACAACAACAACAACTACCCAGTATAGTCCCAACAAGTGAGGTCTGGGGAGGATAATATGTAAACGAGCCTTACCCCTACCCGAAAGGGCAGAGAGGCTGTTTCCAATCTACCCTCGGCTCAGTAAAGGAAAGGGAAAAACAAAAACAAAAACAAAAGAGCGTTAGTAAGTCCATCAGAAATAGCGTAAACAATTATTTAAATATAAGAACCATAAATAAAATAGCATGAAATAATATCATACAGTAACTACCATAAATAACTACCATAAGGGAGACACAACCCAAAACACAAAACACAATCATCTATGGATAGCCCTGCCAAGCCTCACTCAACCCCGGGTGAGTAGTACGAAAAACTCTAGGGACCCCTATCCTACAACCCTGATACTAGACCTCCAGACTTTCCTATCAAGGGCCATGTCCTCAGAAACCCGCATTCTAGCCATATCATGCCTAATCACCTCTCCCCAATACCTCTTAGGCCTCCCTCTGCCTTGCCGAACGCGGACCATCGTCAGCCGTTCACAACTCCTCACCGAGGCATCATGACTTCTCCTCCGCACATGCCCGAACCACCTCAGCCTCGCTTCTCGCATCTTCTCATCCACCGGGGTCACCCCCACCTTCTCTCGAAAACTTCATTCTTAATCTTATCTAACCTGGTGAGCCCGCACATCCACCTGAGCATCCTCATCTCACCAACCTTCATTCTCTGAACATGAGAGTTCTTCACTGGCCAGCACTCCGCCCTATACAACATTGCAGGTCTAACCACAGCTCTATAAAATTTTCCCTTGAGTTTCTGTGAAACTTTCTTGTCACACAGGACTCCTGACTTCAAAATTTCCCCTTGAGCATTCACGACTTCAAAATTCTGAGTCTGCCATTGCATTAAATAGTGTAACACTTATAAAGCGGATGTCACATGTACAACTAGTGATGGCAAAATGATTAAAAGAAAATATATACTACCTATTAAGAAAAGAGTTGGATAATTTAAAAACGGATCAAATATGTATAAAAATCATATTATCCACTTAGAAAATGAATAACCAATGGATAAGTAATGAGTTTTATAGTCGTAAAGCCTCAATTTAGCGGTCCTCAAATTTAGAAGACTAAAAATTCGCCCAAAAGCGATCATATTCAAAAAGCAATATCCACGTTATTCATTTTTATCTGTATGGGTTAGATCGGATAAATTATCCTCTTTGTATTACCCATTTTCGACCCGCCAATATATAACCCGACCTGGTGGTTTACCACCCCTATGTACAACACTATCGAGGAAATAACCTGGACGCACAATATAAAATATACATGCACCAAACATGGAAAGATCCGATTCTTGTAAACTGATAGGTAGCATCAGATAATGCACTAAAGTCAAGCATTTAGACTATTTTAAAATGGAATATATATTTTAAGTGACCTATTATAGGATTAAACTTTATATTGGCAGGCCAATGGAATTGCATGGTAATGAACATATCTATTACTTTAATTAATAAACTTTCTCCACAAATACTGCACTTCTCTTTTTTAGCCTTGGATAAGCAAGAGTGAACTCACCCCTTCTGAGTTCTGATACATTAGGTACCAGTTTGTTTCAGTTTTTTGCTTACAATCCACAGAAACCAGAATGTGAGGAAATTCAATGAAAAGCTCAGCATAAATCATTTTACATTAGATAATTTACAGAGTACATAATACAAGAAAGAGTAGATTAAATATATATCCATGGAAAAATAAGATTGTTCTATTCAGTTTCCGTATGCTGGACTAGTAGTTTATCAGTATGTACTAAGTCAAGCATTAAGCGTCTACTGAATAATCATTGCCAGAGGCTGAAACCCTTGTGATCTCAATCAAATATTTCCTGAGCTTCAATTATGCTGTGCTGGCTGAAAAAAAAATTGTGGGGGGGTTGGGGGGGGGGGGGGGGTGTTAAAAGATGCAGGATGTTGATAATAAACAAATAGAATACCCAAGGCAGAGTATAGCAAAAAGTTTCATAGATCAAGAAGGGAATGGTAACCACTGTGACTTACTGGTCATCTTTTGTAATGCGATAATACTTTTCTGCATGCTGGCGCTGGCCAATATATTGAGCAAAGCGCTCGTCATGTGTAATGACTATTAATTGGAAGTTTTCTTGACCTTTCCTGTCCTCCATAATTCTGGTGATATTGAAGGAATGAAGAGGCAACTCTAAAGCATATATATCGAAAAAGAGCTCACAATTAATAAGTGAACACCAACCACATACCTCAAGAGAGCTGCTGCAAGACTCTCACTGTTGGGGCCATCAAGATTTGTGGTTGGTTCATCCAGTGCTAGAATTCCGCAGTTGAGACAAAACGTTTCAGCCAATGCCAATCTTATAATAAGTGATGCAAGGACCTGACGAATAACAAAGCTTTCAGTATACAGCTGAAAAAGAGTCCAGTAAAAGTTTCTTTTTTTTTTGTGGGGGGGGGGGGGGGGGGGTGGGGGTGGTACCAAATAGAACACGTTAAAGAAAAAATGAAAAATGAGATGATTGATCACCTTTTGGCCAGCACTACACCTCCCTCGCATCTCTAGCTCAGTATCACCGGTTTGCATCAAAACCTGTGAATCACAAGCATTTTTTTAAAAAGGAAAAGTGAAAGAAGTCAGACAAACATTCAGGGGATTCAAGCTTGAAGCTCACAATTCAAAAAAAAAAAAAAAAACCTAATATATGGGGATTTAGTACTTATACATCAAGATTTCAATGTACACTTTGCACTTGCCGCCATAAGGTGGATTTTAATTGGATTTATTCTTTACAACTTTTACCATGTTTGAGTATACATAGGAAAATATCGTTCACATTAGAACTACTTCTATTCATCCCACCTCAAATACCATCACATATTAAATTCTTTCAGCTGATAAAGAAACACAACATAGCAGGCTTTAAAGATAGTTTAGTACCCTATAGCTGTAGGATCGAGTACCAGAACCTTCGGAATCTGAATGAATGCTTATGTAATCTATGTCCTGGCCCCTGTAAGTCTGCTGCCACAGTTCCCTGATAATCTTATTTATCTCTTCCATTTTCATTGTATGGAAGCGCATCAGTGCTCTGAAACAAGAGAAACCAAATAGAATATTGAAAGTATTTAATTCCACATTTGATCAAGTACAGGAGACGTAAACATACAAAAATGGTCATCGTCTGGATAAGACAATTTTTTCAAAAAGAAAAGGGAAGGGAGCTCGAAAATGTTGGATACTTAAATTTTGTACAACGTTGATCTAGGAAAGTAACGTTACATGACCTAGGGAACTGCATGTAAAGAGTAGGACCTGTAAAGAGATTTGAGAATGAATTGCTTTGTTATTGCCTCAAGTATGTTGGGGTTTAAAGCAATAAAATACAATTGCGTTTTAAGTCTAAGTATAGAGTTTGTTCTATCCTCAAATTTCTAGCATTTTTTCATTCCAAATGATCCACCACACCACAGAAGGTATGGTGTTCCTTATGCAGTAAGAATGCTTAACAATGGCTTTCCTCTGCCAAACAAATATAAACTCAAAAGCAGAACTTGGCATGCACTAGTAGATACCCAAAATATCAAAGATAAGGCTTCATATCTGATAGTTGACTTCAAAATGAATAAAGAGATGATTGATATAACTTGGGTATATATTTCAAACCTACCTTTTTGAATGAAGTCCTTTCTTTAAACGAAGAAAGGATACAAGGGTAGCGCTCTCAAGGTTTTGGTCAGTGGTAAAAGTGCAGCTCATGATTTGTGTATTAGGTGCATGTCATGAGATCGAACCATGATACACACAAATGCCCAGTATTTAAGTAGAAAGAGTAGGGCAGGTCCATTATCCATTGTGTTTAGAACCGTGCGCTAGCTGACCCTCGCTGATTTCTTGGTTGTCCAAAAGAAGAAAAGAAAGGACGGGTGGATAGCAATGTAACAAAACATTCTCTTCTTCTCCTCCTCAGTACTAAGAAAAAGAGGTAAATGATTCAACAAAGAGTAAACAAGTCTACACTAATGCCATCTCCCTTAAATTTTTAACTCACTAACACTAAAAATGGTAATAACAGAATTTTTTTTAAGAAAAAATTATTGAAAAAATATGTGCTCCATTCGTGAAAACGAAACATATTTGAACTACTCCAATTAATATAGTCTTGAATATTCTTCAACAAGTTGGAAGAAAAATGTTTAGTGCTAGAACCACAGTGCTGTTTGCAAGAATGCACGTAAACTTACATAAAGTACAGAAAGAATCTAATAGCTAAAGTACAAAGAGCTCACTTGTCAAGGGCATTGTAATATCTGTCCAGATCCTTGTTTGCCATCTCCGTAGTCTGTCCAAAAGTACATTAATGACACGATTAGATACACTAATGCCATAAATAACTAAGCAATTAGCTTCATACTTGCACCAATGGACTAAGATATTACCTTCAGCTGGATTAGCTGATCAAAATAGCGTTTGTCAATATCCTTGTACTGTGCCTGCTTAAGATCAACTTTGTTCTTGGAAATGCTGCTTTGGTAAACAGATAGGGTACCATGGCACTTGTTTAACTGCAATAAGATAAACCATGTAAATTCAAAGGTCAATAGATTGCCACATACAGAGGTTTGATATGAATCTAAACACGTACAGTGCTTTACTGAAAGGAAGGAATATCAAGACAATGAAAGTGTGAGTGAACAGCCAAGAGGAATGACAACCACCAAGGAATCAAGGAAAAGTATCCAAGAGAAATGTCGAATAAAAACTACAGCACTCACTATGTAGCTGATGCAGGTTATTTGATGATAATGCGTGATAAACTACTTTGAACTTGTTTCTAATCCACGTTGCCGAAGCTCAACTGTGCCTAGAAAGAAACCACTTTCAGACACACCACTGCTGTAGCTAGAAGATTTTAAATTTTTAATTAACTAGACCAGATTATAGACCTTTAAAGTTGAATTCTCCATCATGGTTAAGCTTGTATCTTTTCCAACCTTTTCTGAAAGTCATATGGAAGCAAGAAGAGAAAAATTCCTGAGCGTAACACATCCATCTAAAGTCAAAAGGTAGCAAATGATGTCTGTCGGCTATTTATACTAAAACTGATTTCCGAATTCATTCACGAAGAGATCAATTCATACCTCAGAAAGTAGCTTCTCTCTTTCATGTGAAAGCTTTTTAAGCTCAGCCTCAATAGTGGAGAGGCCACCCATCTTCAGCACTTGATCTTCCAGTAATTCAATCTCACGGGTGAGCTTATCAACATCGGCCTTAGTTTTCCTATAGTTCAAGTTATCCTCAATGTTGCGTCTCAACTTGTCCTGGTTCTGCATTAAAGCCTTACTTTTTGCTACTTCAGCCGAAATCTCTTTCTTTCTGGACTCACAATTTTGAAGCTGAGATTCTGACAGGCTTCGCTTGTCCTGCAGTTCATTCAATTTTTGTTCTTTCTTTAACTCATAATACCTGCAGCACAAAACTAATTTCAATATCAACGGTTAAAGAACAATCTTCATTTCATCTAATGTATTGGACATACTCTCTAATTTTGGAGGTAATCTTCTTAAGTTCATCTACATCCTGTTGATAATGTCTTCTAATTTCTGCCTGCTCTTCCAACTCCTTGCTAAGTTTTGTTTTCAGATTTTGGTAGTCCCTAAAGTGCTTGTCCTTTTCCTTCGACAAGGGACCAACAGCCTCTGCAAGATGCTGAAGTTCACAATTATAAACAATGTGGACTAGTAATCCATACTGTTTCTAGTTTTAAAAAGTAGTAGGTTCATGTAACAACATCAAAGATAGGCCTGAAATGGGTTGGATCAATTAACAAGATACCAACAAAAATACAATTATGAATAAAGTCTGTCTGAAATCAACTTATGTGAAACGAAATTTCTAAGAGCACAGACCTTTTTTCATCCATAAAGTGCTTTTCGACCTGACACATGTACAAAAGGACTTCATAATTCCCAAAGAATAAAGTTGCAAACTACTCCGAGTTGCAAAATGGCAAGCACCAAAGGATGTGGAAATGGACCAAGTTTGTCCAAGGATCCTCCAAGTATTTTATCAAGCACACAGGACCAAAACTACAATGACAGACTAGAAAATTCATCTTATATTTCTGACATCTCCTTAATGCTTTCCTTTTCGAAGGACAGAAGCCAGAATATTCAAGCACACATTCTCCATGCAGAATTGTAGTTGTCCTATAACATCCATTAACCACAAATGCATCACACCAAACAAATATATTAGCAAAACATTTTGGATATCAGAGCCTCTGCTGCAGTTTTGAGGTGAGTTTCCTCCCTCAGCAGCACTATAGGGTTCCAGTTGTTTGAAGAAGTCGAGGTTTTTCCTCCCTCACGGTGGCTTTACACATCAAAAAAAATTATACACTAGTTGTGTGGAAAAACTAACACCACTCCTCAGGTGATGGCGCAAAAAACCCCAGTAAGCAGCTCCGGGAAGGACCACTCCACGCACCGTCAACAACTCTGACTCCGACGACGCGTAGATCTCACGCGCCGGCGAGTAAACAGCTTTCCGGCGACTTTTTCCTGATTTTTTTGCTCCTTTCAGATCGCCAGCAGTCCCACATTAGTTATGGGATGGGTAATTGGTCTTCTTATATGGTCTTGGACAACCCTCACCTTATGAGCTAACTTTTAGGGTTGAGTTAGGTCCAATATCTATTTTCTGAACTTACATAGAGGAAATTGATGCCCAAATGGAAAAATTATGACAACAATGGCTCGGATTATAGTTAAGGCAAAAGTAGATTGAGGGAAAGAAAATTGTATGCTAGGTATGTCGATTGAAATACAAATGGTGCATACATGTCCACCTTTGAGTTGAGAAACTCTTAAGCGGTTTGGATATTGTAGTTGCATTAAGTTTTGCTCAATCTTGTGTATACTTCATATATTTTGTAGTTTACATTTCAAAAGATTTTAACATTCTTATTTGGCCTCCTTATTTTAAGAAAAGTTACTTTCTTAGTTCTTGCTTTTCTCACTTTAAAGATAATGCATTTCCTTTTGTAAAATAAAAATGTTAATTTCTTAGTTTTTTCTTTTTTCACATTAAAGAGAATTGCATTTCCTCTTGTAAAATAATGAGAATCGAAGGAAATAAGAATCTTTTAGGACGATTTAGATGTTAGGGTTTTCTTTTTTAATACATCTAGTTATATAATATGGAGAACTAGCACGCTGAAGAAGGTAGCATTTTTTACTTGGTATGTTGGTGTTGCATGTCAAAAAAGCATAGGCAGGATATGGATCATAGCTTTTTTAGATGGTAAAATATTTCATTAAGAATAAAAAAAGGTAGGTCTCAGCACAAAGATAGTGCTAAGAGAAACAAGCCCTAGTTACAAGACACCAAAAAGGTAAAAAAAACAAGCAAAAGACAAGTCTTGTGTCAGTTACAAGGACTCAATGAATCAACTAAGGACTCTACATCTTGAACGAAGCTTTCTTTACACCAGAAATGAAAGAAAAATACACTATTCATTTTGATCTTATGTTCAGTTATCGCTGAATTTTCAAAGCATCTGGAGTCTCTTTCCCAACCAAACTGTAGCGGATATGGATCATCTTTTATATTGCAAGTTTTCTAGAGAATGTGGGCCTTGCTATTTACAACATCCAAACATCAAGTTGGTGCACCCTAGAAAAGTAGGGGAAATGATGGCAGGGTGGAGCTCGAGATCGTCTGGGGGGGGGGGGGGGGGGCGCAGCACCTTTTTGCATATTTTCGGTCCTGTAAAAGGAACGAACTTTTGACGGAGTAGAAAGTCCAAAATCGAGGGTCAAGAGTTCTCTTTAATTTCTTTATACTCTTGGTGTAAAATGGAAATTTTTCGCAGAAAGCTGGTTAGACTTTTGGGAGGCTTGATGTCTATGATTTTACACTCTTATAAAAAGGCAAACCTCCTAGAAAAATACATGTTGGAAATCTGGGGAGGAATAGCACTCAATCACACATTTTCTCTTGAAGACAAGTGGAGAAAAATATAATTCTTTTACTTCTCTCAAGTCTCAACTTGACTCAAATAAATTGACTATACAACATTATCAGCAAACAGAAAAAAATAAGTTGGCCATGCAACATACCAGGTACTCCTCTAACATGTACCTAGTCGAGTAAATGTTTCATAATCAGTTCTACGAGTCTGCTTTTTCCTAGTACATGTACAAGCCAATAAACTAATTCATGAACTACATAAGTAAAATCCATGTATCGCAGAAAATCTAAAACATCGTTTCTTCTTCCAGCACAAGGTTCAATCTCCAACATGGAGGCTATGATAGGCAATGCTAGTTGAGCCATTCTCATTTCTTGTAAATATGGACACTTGATACTTGACTTATCAAAAGAAAAAAAAAAGGCTTCTCACTTTAGAACAGATCTGGATTTTTACTTGGTATTGGAAGGATGCTAAGGTTACCAAAGTGGGCAAGACAAGTGGCAAATAAGGGGAGTGAAGGCTCCAAGCATCAGGCTTCTCTCTGAATTTAGGTAATGGTTACGGATGTATGTGACATGAGCCCTTCTCTCAGTTACTTCTTTAACCAAAAGCATATCAGTTTTAAGGTGTCATGAGTGCTAGCAAGGTTTGATACACAAGGAACGCGGAGCACGTTGTAGAGGTGAGGAATCACAGGTGCTATTTTCACATAACTCTCAGTACACTGCTCTTTTAAGAGACTCCATGAAAACAAATACATGTTAGGGAGCAAAACACTCGGCCTTTAAAAGAATGAATTAAAGAAGAAGACTACATCCACTAAACATTTGAATCTATGCTATTGGCTAACTAAATGCAAATATGATAACCATGAACCTAACAAAAACCGTGAAAGGATTACCTTCTCTTCAAGCTCAACTTTATTTTTCTGCTCCACCAAGTCATCCAATTCCTCTTCTGCCCTTTTAACATTGTTCAATTTGTTTGCTGCTTGCGTCTTCTCTTCCCTTACAGTAAACCATCTTAATTGGAAACTTGAAAACTCATTTTCCATGTACCTCCGATCATCTTTCAGCTTCTCCACTTCCGAAGACAAATTTTCCCTGGTTGTCAGTTATAGGACAGTGATAAAAGTTACAGTCTAAGGCATAATTTTGTATTACTACAATTTAGGTGCTGACTCCCCTAGCTATTAAAAATACAAATACAAGAGTTTATCAAATTTGGTCTAACATACAGAAAAGAAGAAGAAAGAAGCACTTTAGCAGACAGGAAGAATAATATACCTTTTGCTCTGCAGTTCATCCAATTCTGATTGAATTTCCTCCATAGATCTTACGCCTTGCCCACGGATATCAAGACCATAATCCAAATCATCAACTTGCTTCTGGAGAGCTTGAGTTTCTTGGAAAAGCCTGTCAGATGTTTCTACAGGTTGTATTAGCGCATCAACGCCATCCTTCTCAGCCTTTATCTGAGCCAAGACACCTAAAACCTGCTAGCAAAAAGGATTATTATGTACAATCAAAAAGAGGTAATGGACTATCAAAATTATTTCCCCTTCTCTTGCAAGCTCTGAGGAACATGTGCCCTCACTAATAGCATTATTTGATTAATTTCATTACTTACAACCTACATATTCATGCAAGGTTGCATGCTCAGCTAAAGCTGAACCACAAAGAGAGAGTAGTGGTGACTATGCTATCGCTCATCAAAATTGGATCTCCAAAAGAAGCTACCTTGGAATTTTATAGAGCAGTGATCACCACTTAGGGAAGCCAATGGCCGAGTCTATCAACTCCTTCTAAAATACTTCGCTGTTTTATCAAATCTTTTTGAAATGATTCTACATCCAACAAAATCAGAACTTGATAAAATTAGACCAACTCTGCCAAATCCCAAGCAGCATAATAACAACAACAACAACTACCCAGTATACTCCCACCAGGTGGGGTCTGGGGAGGGTAATATGTAGACGAGCCTTACCCCTACCCGAAAGGGCAGAGAGGTTGTTTCCAATCGACCCTCAGCTCATAGGATAAAAGGAAAAACAACAGTAAAACAAAAACAAAGACAAAAACAATAGAGCATTAGTAACTCCCCCAGAAATAGCGTAAATAATTATCTAAACATAAGAAACATAAATACAATCGCATGCAATAATATCATACAGTAACTACCATAACTAACAACCATAGGGGGGACATAAGCTAAAACACAAATCATCTATGGGTAACCCTGTTGACCCACACCCAACCCCGGATGAGGCGTACGAAAAACTCTAGGAGCCCCTAACCTACAACCCTGATTCTAGACCTCCAGACTCTCCTATCAAGGGTCATGTCCTCGGAAACCTGCATTCTAGTCATGTCCTGCCTAATCACCTCTCCCCAATGCTTCTTAGGCCTCCCTCTGCCTCGCCGACCGCCAACAATCTCCAGCCGCTCGCAGCTCCTCACCGGGGCATCGGGACCCCTCCTCCGTACATGCCCAAACCACCTCAGCCTCGCTTCTCGCATCTTCTCATCCACCGGGGCCACCCTTACCTTCTCTCGAATTACTTCATTCTTAATCTTATCTAGCCTGGTGTGCCCGCACATCCACCTAAGCATCCTCATCTCCGCAACCTTCATTCTCTGAACATGAGAGTTCTTCACGGGCCAGCACTCCGCCCCATACAACATCGCAGGTCTAACCACGGCTCTATAGCATTTCCCCTTGAGTTTGTGTGGAACTTTCTTGTCACACATGACCCCTGATGCAAGCCTCCACTTTGACCACCCCGCTCCTATACGATGGGTGACGTCCCCGTCAATCTCTCCGTCCCCCTGAATCACAGACTCAAGATATCGGACACTGTCCCTCTTGGCGATGGCCTGAGAACCAATCATCACGTCCCTGCCTACCTCGCTCGGCTCGGCACCAAACTTGCACTCCAGGTATTCTGTCTTAGATATGCTTATTTTGAAACCTTTAGACTCGAGAGTCTGTCTCCATACCTCTAACCTTTCAATAACACCGACCCTCGTCTCATCTATCAATACTATATCATCAGCAAATAGCATACACCAAGGCACATTCCCTTGAATATGTCGGGTTAGAGCATCTATCACTAAAGCAAACAAGAGGGAGCTCAGCGCCGATCCTTGATGGAGTCTCATAACCACTGGAAAATGGTCTGATTCGCCACCCACCGTCCTAACCCTAGACTTAAGCTCCATTGTACATGTCCTTGATTACTCTGATGTAGGCTTCCGGTACGCTCTTCGCCTCCAAGCACCTCCATAGCACCTCCCTTGGACCTTGTCATACGCCTTCTCCAAGTCGATAAGCACCATGTGAAGGTCCTTCTTCTTATCCCTGAATTGCTCCGCCAGCCGCCTGACAAGGTGGATAGCTTCTGTGGTGGAGCGGCCCGGCATGAAACCGAACTGGTTCCCAGATATAGATGTCATCTCCCTCACCCGCGCCTCAATCACCCTCTCCCAAACCTTCATCGTGTGACTTATTAATTTGATACCCCTATAGTTGTTGCAGCACTGGATGTCCCCTTTGTTCAAGGGCACCACTGTACTCCACCTCCACTCATCCGGCATCCTTTTGGTCCTGAAGATCGCATTGAACCTAGAGAGCCACTCCCCTCCTGACTTACCCATGCACTTCTAGAACTCCACCGGGATCTCGTCAGGCCCGGTCGCTCGACCCCTACTCATCCTACGCAAAGCCCCCATGACCTCCTCCACCCTAATGCGCCTGCAGTACCCAACGTCTCTATGTTGCTCTGAATGCCCCAACTCCCCTAGCTCTATGTTACGATCCCCCTCCTCGTTAAGTAGGTCCCGAAAGTACGCCTGCCACCTCTGTTTGATTTGAGATTCCCCCAGCAGCATAATAAGAATAGTGCAATAAAAAACAACTTAAATAGATATGAGAAATCATGTGGATGAGAAATGTGTAATATAGTGAAGAAAGCATGTAAAACATCATAAGAGAAACCAGCAAAATTAATAAGATGCCAAAAGTTAGTCTTGAATTGTGAGCATGAATTCCGAGACAAGATATACAGCTGATATATGTTAGCATATGTGTCTTTGCAAACAAGAATATAGAGTACATGAAGGCCACTTGTTAGTGTTAACATTACTAAAGGATGACGGACATCCTCCAACATATATTCTCCATGCATAGATGTATGTAATAAGGAATGGGTCACTGGATATATTTCCTTAGGAACAGGTATCTTATCCATTTTGCTGAGTCCATAGAAAACAAAAGGAGAAAGATCAAATTATGTTGAAAAAGGTGGCGGGAAAAGCCAAAATGGTGCAGGTAGACAAACAAGCTAAGTTGCTCGGACTCGGGTACAGGTATCTAATATGGGTGCGAATCTAGAGGCGAGATCCTTCATGATCTAAATTTTTAAATTCGGAGGTACGGATACGGGTGCGAGGATTCGGCTAAAAATGATTCAAATATCTCAAAATAGAGTTATAGAAATATGCCAAAATTATGATACATTATGTGGAAAACCTACATGTGCTTGTAGAGTGCAGAAAGTTTCTCTTTTATTCTCAATTTCACCCTAGCTTTTGCATTAATTTTAGAAATCATTATATATGTCTCAAATTTCTCGGTCGATTTTGGTCAAAGTGCCCAAAATCGATTGACCAGATTCAGTACCTATCCCATACCCACAACCACGTTGTATCAACACGGGTGCGGCACCAAAACTGAAGAGTCCGAGCAACTTAGCAAACAAGTCATTACTTAAACAGAAAAGGTGGGGATGAAAGCCAAAATGGTGCAGGTGGGGCCAAACAGGTCGTTACTTCAGCATTCACAGTAACAGTTCCAATATATGACTGGTATAGTCCCAATACTAGAAAATAAAATATAAAGGATCTGAAATTACATCATCAAGAGACTGATTTTTTTGATCTAATTCCTCATTTAGCTCATTAAGGTTCTTCTCTGCTAGAGGTATTGATTCCTTTCCC
The DNA here is from genome assembly GCA_034376525.1 of Nicotiana benthamiana. Classification (NCBI taxonomy): domain Eukaryota; kingdom Viridiplantae; phylum Streptophyta; class Magnoliopsida; order Solanales; family Solanaceae; genus Nicotiana; species Nicotiana benthamiana. Next base: position 66,558,904 of record CM067334.1, on the reverse strand, counting down.
ACTTTGAGATACTCTTCATAAACCAAACGAAGCTTGTCTAACTGTTGGAAACGAGAATCAGCATTTGAAGAATCCATAGCTAATACTTTAATATGCTCAGCAGAGCTAGCAGCTTTCACTCGTTGCTGCAATTCATAAACAAAACATGAGTCAGGACAGTAGTAGTCAGAAGATGACTCTCCAACAGAAACGGAAAGAATGACAAAATAGAAGTAAAAGAATGACCTTCTTAACAAATTCATCCTCCTCTTCAGCAGAGAACGGACGCTCACAGCAAGGGCAAATATGATGAGCACGAGCAACTCTTTCAAATGGATCAAACATTTGCCGCATACCATCGGCAATGTTGTACTTGCTGCATATCATCACATGGAAGTTGAAAAAACAAAATCTAAGAATCATTCCAAGTTTCCCAAAGTGGAAGAATCACAAAAAGGTGTTTCTCATTGAACCGGTAAGGCAGTAACTCTGAAGAGAAATATAAAACTTAATGTTTCATATATGAATATTTTAGCAAAAACAGAAACTGTTACAATTGAATATCGGAAGACGGAATAGAACATTGACCAATCTAGACAAACCTTTTTTGGACATCCCTTTTTTCTTTGGCTGAGTCCATAATTTTGGGATAGGACTCTACACCAGCAAATTCCTGGTCCAGCAACTGGAGCTTTGATTCCAGAAATCTCTTTCTTGCTGCAAGCAGTAGGGGGAGATCTATATAAGCCCTCTCCACAAATGATTATCACCTCAAAGATTAATGGGAAACAAAGGAGCTCAAGCTAAGATGCATTATTGAAGAGATTAATTAACTTGCGGAAAAGGAATAAAGAAGGGGAAGAAAAGGCCTCAATACTGCTAATTTGCTTTGTCAACAACCCTTTGTCCAGCTATATATTGGTTAAATTAACTTTTGATAAGGATATATTGGTTAAATTAATTATCTTTGAAGGACTTAACAAGTAACAATCAGAATCTCTAACTCTGGTAGACTTTAAATATGATTCGAAATACAGATTGTGAGTAAATGACTGCTGTTGTTTTGATAAGTCAGGAGTGAAATGACTACAATTCTGAAGTAGTTCTTTAGGAAGAATTTCTCAAACTCTGTGTCAATAAATATTCACCATATTAACTCATTCAAATAGAATCTTATAAGAAACTTTATTATGTTGCGAAAAGGAAATTTTCCTAAGAAGCTTTTGAACAATCACTAAGAGAAGACACTATTCCACAAAATAGATTAAAGAAGCTCAGATATGAGCCTTACAGTCCATGTCCTTGTGATATTTGGACAAGTTATGCTTAACTTCTTCTATTTTCATCTGCGACATATTGACCTCCTTCTCAGCTTCGCGGGCTTTGGCACTCAAGTCATCAAACTCTCTCTGGAGAGCCCTGTGCTAGGAAGGTGCAGCTTAAAAGAATATCACAGAGAAACATACAAATGCACAAACAATGAAGGAAAAACCAGAGATTGAAAAATAGAACTGTAAGATCCACTGATCACTGTAATGTGAAAAGACTTCTACCTACCTCCAACCAAGAGAGAGAAGTGGTGTTAGGGGATGGAGTTTACTATATCCAAAGAGAAAAAAAGGATTCACATGCATTGTAAACCAAGCAGGGCCATTTTATTAGTAGGATAAAGAATTGGGACCAAGCAGGGCCATCTTATTAGTAGGATAAACCATATCTGCTTTATTTTCTTGAGCTACAGAGTTCTTGACCGAAATTTAAGCATTTTGAAGAGTAGCTGAGCAAATAAACTACTATAACTTAAGACATAGGCAATCAAAAAAGGATGTCAGACAAACTAAGTAACTAAAAGCTACGATGTCGAAAAAATAAATAAAGTGGTACTAAAAACAGAATACAGTATCAGTATTAGACATCGAGGTATACCCATGATTGTAATTGTGCCGGTGCAAACCACCTTCCATCCAGAAGACAATTAAAGTTGGTGTTCTATCTGATCTCTGTGTCATTATAAAGTGGTTTCATATAAGAACAATTTTGATCTCTTCATGACGAGACTCCTACAATCTCCGTCTTTTCTTTAATGAGTAATCATTCTATTCACAGATATAATTGCACCCCAAGAAGGTGATACAATGTTTATAGAAACTTTATAGTTTAAGCTCTAAGGAGTTCATAAGAGTTCAAGGATCTTTAACAAGTCAGATGTTGTTTGCACCAAAAGAAGAGTATACAGACTTTTTCTCAAGCTTCTTAGATATTTAACTTTTCTTTCAAAACATCTTGAACTCTAGCCGTAATGTCTATCCGATGCAAAGAGGAATAGCATTCTAATATTTCCTTATCTTTTTATGCACTGACTGTCCTCCCACATCCTGAAGCACTCTCCCAAACAGATAGGCATATTCCACTGGAGTCCAGAGAGATTGGAGAACGTGCTCCATAGATCAGTAGCCAGCTTTCACTGAGGGAGCAGGTGACTGATTGTCTATTCTTTCTTTTCACACATAAAGCATCTCTTATGATGTCGTATCACCTTCATAACCTGGAGTAACACTGCTCCTAAGGATGCTTTTGGCACCTCATTTGCCTCACAAAGAGTTAGCTCAATATCGGGCTAAGGTCATGTGAGATATGCAGGTTTGAGGAATCCTTGCGTTTCCAAAAAGTTAAACCATTCCAGCTCAAAGCCTTCTTGATCATCATGCTGAAGCTTTTCATCACGAACAGGAGAAGCAAAGGAGATATCAGAACTTTCCCTCCCCCTCTCCCACCCCGAAGTCCCTCTGGTGAAACTGTTTTGGTCCTCAGACACCAAGCTGTCTATGCCAATTGGCTACACAACACTTGCCTTCCATGTGACCTCTAAGCATCTCATGCTCCTCCTAGGATGACTTGAAAATGAGCAATATGCTTGTCCACTCTGATCCTTGTCCTAGTTGTTTCAGCTGTTTGACTACCAGACACATATGCATCCTAAGACAACACCTCTTCAGTAATATATAGGGTACAATTAAGGTTCTAGGATTTTAAGTTTTTCCAAAGGAAATATAGAAACTGGGAAAAGAACAGATTATAAAGCCTATGCCACTAAAGTAAGGTATACATATGTCCATATTGATCGACAATAAAGTACTGATATTTGCATGCATGCATTTTAGCTTTCAACGGGGATCTAATTAGTGCATATTCTAGGGTGGAGGAGGTCGTTGGGGCTTTGCGTAGGATGAGTAGGGGTCAAGCGACCGGGCCAGACGAAATCCCAGTGGAGTTCTGGAAATGCATAGGTAGGTCAGGAGTGGAGTGGCTGTCCAGGTTGTTCAATATGATCTTCAGGACCAAGAGAATGCCTGAGAAGTGAGGTGGTGTACAGTGGTGTCCTTGTACAAGAACAAAGGGAATATCCAGTGTTGCAACAACTATAGGGGTATCAAATTAATGAGTCACACCATGAAGGTCTGGGAGCGGGTAGTCGAGGCGAGGGAGAGGGAGTAGACATCTGTATCCGCGAACCAGTTCGGTTTTATGCCGGGGCGCTCCACTACAGAAGCTATCCACCTTGTCAGGAGATTGATGGAACAGTTCAGGGATAAGAAGATGGATCTGCACATGGTGTTTATCGACTTGGAGAAGGCGTATGAAAAGGTCCGGAGGGAGGTACTATGGAGGTGCCTTGAGGCGAAGAGTGTGCCGGAAGCCTGCATCAGGGTAATCAAAGACATGTACGATGGCGCTAAGACTACGGTTAGGACGGTAGGTGGCGACTTAGACCATTTCCCGATGGTTATGGGGCTTCATCAAGGATCTGCCCTTAGTCCTCTCTTGTTTGCCTTGGTGATGGATGCTCTAACTCGTCATATTCAAGGGGATGTGCCTTGGTGTATGCTATTTGCTGATGACATAGTCTTGATAGACGAGACGAAGGTTGTGTTAACGAGAGGTTGGAGGTCTGAAAACAGACTCTAGAGTCTAAGGGTTTCAAACTAAGCAGGTCTAAGACAGAATACCTTGAGTGCAAGTTTAGCGCCGAGCCGAGCGAAGTAGGCAGGGACGTGAAGCTTGCATCTCAGGTTATCGCTAAGAGGGACAGTTTCAGATATCTTGGGTTGGTGATCCAGAGGGACGGAGAGATCGATGGGGATGTCACTCATCGTATAGGGGCGGGGTGGTCGAAGTGGAAGCTTGCATCAGGAGTCTTGTGTGACAAGAAAGTGCCACAGAAACTCAACGGGAAGTTTAATAGAGTTGTGGTTAGACCTACCATGTTGTATTGCGCGGGGTGCTGGCCGGTGAAGAACTCGCATGTTCAAAGAATGAAGGTTGCGGAGATGAGGATGCTCAGGTTGATGTGCGGGCTTACCAGGTTAGATAAGACTAGGAATGAAGTTATTCGGGAGAAGGTGAGTGATGTACTTTCAAGGTTTTGTACCTCTCAGGTACAAAGAAGAGAGAAAAACAAAAGCACCCCGCTAAAGTTTTCACAAAACTAGCGAAAGTGTTCTTCAAACTCACGTTAGAAGAATGTAAGATGGAAATAAACCTCACCCACATGTTCCCCAATCCCGCAAGATTGCAAGAAGTGTTGAATAAAGTAAGAACAATGAAATATAAAATAAATCATGTTTTTGAAGCAATGGCTTAGAAAAACCAATCACCAATGTTTATTTTCAGCATATTAAGCCCTTTAAATATGCCTTACGATGAGTAAAGTTGGTAAGGTTAAGAAAAACTAATCCTAATTAGACTAGAATAAGAATAAGGCTAAGAAAACCTATCCTAACTAAAATAGAAAAAAGAATTCTAGTAAGAATGGGATACCAACTAACAATCCTAGTTTGACTAGAACTACAAATATAATCCTTCTAAAACAAGAATTAAATTACTAGGAAATAAGAAATAACAAATTCTAATCTTTAAGGAAAAGAAAACCTAATCTTGAATGGATTCTTCACTTCTTGAATTTCTTGGATTCTTAGCATTCTTGATCTTGCATCATTCTCCCCTGGTTGAAAAAGACTCGTCCTCGAGTCTAACAGCTTCCATAGATGGCGCAAGATTTGCTATAGCAAGAATAGAGACCCAAGGGGGGAAAAATGGGAACCCAATCCCCACCAGGTTTTAAGTTACATTTTGCTAGTTTATCATAGAGCTTATTCGCGTTATAAGCAAATTTGGCATGTGGTCGAACTAAATCCCACTTTCTATGTTTCAACTTTCTACCAAGTCTTCTCCATGTAATCTTTCTATATGGACTCTCAAACTTCAACTTACGATATGAAGTTATTGGTGTAGACTTAACTAACTCCATGTCTAGCTTTGAGTTAAGCATGGGGATCAACGCTCTTCTTGGGAATGCATCAATTGCATCGCTCATACACCAACAGACACTTTGATGATAGCTACATATACTTATGACGTTAAGACATCTTGTTTTTCCAATATCTGGACTCAAACTCTCCATTACCCACTCCTTTATAGGTAATTTTTCCTCTTGTTCTAGCATATTTTTATGGACTTTAGAATTAACGTAATATGTTGCCTTGTTTGGATTGATTGAGTCAACAATCAAGTCAATATTGTGTTGAGCATCTTTGTACGGCAAAAAGTCAACAACACATACGGTTGGATAATCCAATGGATCGTCATAAAACTTTGGTGGTAATTTCTCAAGTTTTGGATCCAATACATGTTCCTCGTCTCTTTGATATTGGTCTTCATCAGTTTTGTCCTTTTCACGCCCCTGATTATCTGAATATTTATCATAATGGGCATGGTGCCTTGGTTCTCTTGTGCCTTGGTCAGCTTCAACCTCTTCAGCTGTTTGTGAATGAGTTGGTGGATATAGAAGTGGTAGACGTGGTAGATGTGGCGGTTGTAGGCGTTGTGGCAGAGTTGGTAGTTGATACTGAAACACCAAACCTTCAACTAATTTAATCACATTCTCCATTGAGTCCTTCAAGTCATTTAGCTGCACTTTAATTTCTTCATTGTCTTGTTCAAGGATTCTAATTCTTAATTTATGAACTTCTAATTGAAGATCCATTGAAGAGGATCCTGAACTTGGTATTTTCTTGTTTGGTGACACGATAAACAATGTAGCAAATCAAGAATTCGAACCTGGAACTTGAGCTCTGAAACCAAATTGATGTACTTTCAAGGTTTTGCACCTCTCAAGTACAAAGAAGAGAGAAAAATAAAAGCACCCCGCTAAAGTTTTTCACAAAACTAGCGAAAGCGTTCTTCGAACTCGCGTTAGAAGAATGTAAGATGGAAATAAACCTCACCCACACGTTCCCCAATCCCGCAAGATTGTAAGAAGCGTTGAATAAAGGAAGAACAATGAAATATAAAATAAATCACGTTTTTGAAGCAATAGCTCAGAAAAACTAATCACCAATGTTTATTTTCAGCATATTAAGCCCTTTAAATAGGCCTTACAATGAGTAAAATTGGTAAGGTTAAGGAAAACTAATCCTAATTAGACTAGAATAAGAATAAGGCAAAGAAAACATATTCTAACTAAAACAGGAAAAAGAATTCTAGTAAGAATGGAATACCAACTAACAATCATAGTTTGACTAGAACTACAAACATAATCCTTCTAAAACAAAAATTAAATTACTAGGAAATAAGAAATAACAAATCCTAATCTTTAAGGAAAAGAAATCCTAATCTTGAATGGATTCTTCACTTCTTGAATTTCTTGGATTCTTAACATTTTTGATCTTGCATCAGTGGGGGTGGCCCCAGTGGATGAGAAAATGCAAGAAGCGAGGCTCAGGTGGTTCGAGCATGTTCGGAGGAGAAGCCCTAATGCCCCAGTGAGGAGTTGTGAGTGGTTGGCGGTGGTCGACGTGAGTCGAGGCAGAGGGAGGCCTAAGAGGTATTGGGGAGAGGTGATTAGGCGGGACATGGCTAAAATGCGGATTTCCGAAGACATGGCCCTTGATAGGAAAGTCTAGAGGTCTAGTATCAGGGTTTTAGGATAAGGGCGACTAGAATTTTTCGCACTCCGTTACCGGGGCTGGGTGGGGTTTGGCAGAGCTCTCCATAGATGATCTGTGTATTGGATTGTGCCCACTTATGGTAGTTACTGTTTAATATTATTGCATGCCATTTTATATATGTTTAATGTTTAGATAATTATTTATGTGATTTCTGCTGGAGTTACTAATGCTAATTTGTTTTTGTTTTGCTTTTCCATTCCTGAGCCGAAGGTCGATTGAAAACAACCTCTCTGCCTTTTCGGGCAGGGGTAAGGCTTGTCTACATATTACCCTCCCCAGATCCCACTTTGTAGGACTATACTGGGTAGTTGTTGTTGTTGTAAAGGAGAAACATCAAATAATGCACTTTTTGCCCCTCAACTGTGGAGTACATTTTCGTGTATGTGTTTTGCTTCGCATCTGCCAATAACATCAGTCACACCTTTGTTTAAAAGCTAAGAATGGTGGTGATCAAACTTCAAGAAAAAAAATTAACAACAACTACCCAGTATAGTATCGCAGGGTGGAGTCTAGGGAGGGTAATATGTACGCAGGCCTTACCCCACCCGAAAGGATGGAGAGGCTGTTTCCATTCGACCCTCAAGAAAAAAAATCAAAGATTAAATATATTATGAGGACGTAAGAGATAGGGAAAAAGAACCTTTGTGCCTGAGTAATTTCTTTCTTCAAGTCCTTGTCAGATGGAAGCCTTCCTTTCAATACTCCTTTTACTTTATCCTTGTTATCATCCATTCTGTTAGTTTTATTGAAAAAAGCATTACTTGTGAACAAAAGAGGATAGCTATAATAAACACAACAAAAATGTGGCACAACTCTACAAAAAGGAAAAGTGACTTACATCTTTTTCTGTTTCTACTTTAGCCCTAATTAATTGTGGATGAAACACTATGAGGTGAAAAGTGACTTACAGCTTTTTATGTTTCTTCTTGAGAGTTTCCAGCTCCGCCTTCTTAAGAGAGAGCTTAATTCTATCCTCAGACTCATTGGCCATACGATCTTTTTCAGCATGAAGATCTTTAAGTTTTTGGTCTATGGTGAACATCTCAGTCTGCTTTTGCCTTATGTTTGAGTCAAATTCTCTTTCTGCAAGCTGCTTAGACTTTCTCTCGCATTCAATTTGCTGAAAGAACAAAGATGTGTTAGCCATATAACCAATGTTCATCAAAAAGAGTTGAAATATTAAGCAGAGACATCAAACCATTTTTTTCTCTCTCTCATCAAGATGAGCCATATTAACATTAGAAATCTCATGTTCAAACTCATTCCGCTCATTTTCCTTCTCTTCAATACGCTTCAAAATGCCATTCTGCAGTGATGGAACCAAGAAAATGTGTAAAAATGCCACATCATTAGCATACCAGCAATGTTACCCATAAAAATAAACCTTAATATCTGCTCTAGCCACTTTTTGCGCCTCCTTTTCATTCCAGAGGTTATTTGCAATTTCGTATTGATGCCACGCAGCTGCAATTTCTGCCTCATTTGTTTCCTAAAACAACGTTACTCCAAGTGAAAGTTAGCTTCTTCATATGATGTCAGAAAAGTTTAGATGAAGCAAAGTATGAGCGAGTATGACAGATGTCAGGTTATGCTTTTCTATGTTTCAGAGAAAGCAATTACAAAGTTGAGAACATGAAGCACCTAATTTTACAGTTAAACACTGATATCTATGTCTCATGATATCCATTTTATCAGATACATAAAGTAGTCTCACTGAAGGGAACATTTTTAGAGCCGAGTATAATTCGGCACTCAAGAGAATCTGCGGCAGCAAATTTAGAGAAGTCAACTGGACTAAGTAGCTGAACATGGCATAGGGATCCAACAATCCAGCTGGCATCCCATTGTGGATCTAGCGGTCCAAATTAAAGTGGGTTTTACAAAATACATGCTGCTGTTTGAGACAGGAAAACAGAAGTTGACTGGTAATCACAAACCTAAGAACATTGAGAGTAAAGGTCCCAAGAAAAGAACAGAACTAACAAAATGAGAAATGAGAGAAGAGAAAAACTGTTTGCCCTGATGGTCAAACTTAATATAAAAGAGCTCCAGCTCCTTATACAGGAGTTTACTACTTTAATAAGGTATATTACCTTATCTACAAGGATCCTGTTTAATACGAGTATTTTAGATATCCTACACACATAGGTATAATGGATCTGGACATAATCTTGCCGAGCAAATAGGTTAAAGACTCGAGTTTTCCACGTAGATGCTTGATTCTCATAACTAACAGTTCCTCGGTAAACTAGTATGCTAACTGACTATCTGAACAACCAAAGCAAGGGAATACAAGTTCAGAATGGATTTTCTCATGAATGATGTGACAATCAATCTTTACATGTTTGCCCCTTTCCTGGAATGCAGGGTTGGACGCAAGATAAATCTAATAATAGACCCAATGATGACTATTTTAAGTTTAAAGCGAAAATTAATGACAAACAAGATGAATTCAATAAATACCTCCAAACCTGAACCTCATTTCAAGGAAGACTTGATATTCAAACAGCAGCAAGACTTACACACTTAAACAATTATATGGCCATTGGATAGAAACATGAATAACAGAAATGAAACAAAAAGAGAAGGGCATTCAAGCCTCGCAACATAGCTGAAAAGTAAAATTAATCTTAAACTGACAAGTTAAAACAACATAGCATATCTAAATATATGTATATAGGCTGGTACGGTGAAGGAACCACCTTTTTATCTTGTAAATCCTTATCAAGATGTGCTAATCGTAGGTTTATACGATTCATTAAATTCAATGCGACATCATCACTGAGCAGCCCACTTGGAACAGCACCTAAGTTATGTCTGCCAAAAAGCTTCCTGATAATGACGTCTCTTTCATTCTTTAACACTGCAAGAGCCTAAGGCACAAAAATCAAAAAGTAAGCGAACCTTAAGAAAGGGAAGCAAGATGCGAGAAATTTAAGAAATCAACGAGCACATAGGCCGAAGGAAATTACTTCAGCCTCAGCTTGAAGCTTGCTGATCTCCACGATATAGTCTGTCATGGACTGCTTAAGAAGGGAACTCTTCGTCTCTGAGTCATTCATTTCCCTCTCCAACTTGCTAATTTTCAATTCCAGAAGCGCTATCCTTTCATCAAACTTTGTTTTCCATTCACTCAGCTCTTCATCAGTGTCTAGCAATTCAAAAGTGAAAATATTTGAAGATATCAATTTTTACAAGTACTTCAGTGGATAAACATGCACACATACACAAAAATAGAATTTACTTTAGGATATTAACAACATGAATTATGTTCAGCTTGATGTCTAATATGATTTGTGCATCACTTCTGTGCCGAAAGAATAAATATATGTCAGTATATTCCTTTTAGTAAACCTTCATTCTCCTCTGCAAGTGCTGCATACTGTTTTTCTTGTTCATTGAACAATGTTTTCCTTTCAGCAGTTTTGGTGGCTATCTCTCGCTGCAATTGATGAAGGTCCTTTAAAGTTGCTTCAGTATGGTGGATCTTACTCTCTAGAGTCCGAATCTCTTTTTCAAGCTCCTCCATCTGACTTTTCAGTGACTCGGTTTTCTCTTTATCTTGGGCAATGCTTTCCCGCAGCTAGATTAAAAGACAAGATCAAATTACTATTGTTTTATAATGTACCATTCGTTAACTAGTGCAGTCTTCAACTAAAGTCAAAAACAGTATTGATATCAGAATTACAGGTTCACTTTGCTCTATGGTTAGAGAACAACTATGATCAAAACAACATGGCATTAATATCTGGAAGATCACAGAAAAAATAAGTGTGTATGTAAATTTAGAAGCAACGACAAATCTCAAAACCTAGATTAAGCATTAAAGAAAACTTCAGTCAAAAGCTTTTACGCTGGCTCTCTACCATCCTTCTTGTTTCTAGTTGCATTAGCTCAAAAGTTTTCACATATTCATCTGCTCATTGGGTTAATAAGGAGAAGAATCTATCTGCTCGGAGCAGAGTAAGAGGGGGAGCAGGGAACAGGCCCACTTGCCACGAGGTGAAAGACAGAAGCAAAGTTTTGACATAACAAGCAGATCATTCAAAAAAAATGACATAACAAGCAGAGGTATTTCTGTTCATTGGAAATATTTTTATGGAGTGGACAGCAGTATCAATATATGACAGAGCATTCATGAAGATGGTGATACTTATTAACAGGCCTTCAACAAAAGATCTGCCAAATGGCATTTCCAGAAGTGGGGACTGATCTCGATAACTTATCAAACATGCTCAAAAATATCCACAATGAATTGCTCTTGGTTTCAAGAATAGGAAATTTCTCTTGAAATTCTTCTTGGTAGGAAATTTATCTTTTTTTAGTTAAGAAATGGGGTAAATTTCTCTTCGTTTTGCTAAATTATCGAGCCTAAAGCAAGGCATTCAAATTATAGTTCCTCCATTTTCAAGCAACAGGATCTAACATCATAAATGAATGAGTAATATGTAACATCAAAAAGCATAAGTTTTATCAACTCTATTGAACTAGGAACAAGGAAAAAACTGAAAAATTGATTTAAGTGATAGCTTCTAGAAGTTTGGACGACTGCCTGAGTGGATAAAAAGGAGAAGAGAGGGAAAAAACACATATTTCAAAAGAGGTCACTTCAGAACCTTGTAAGCAGCATCTTTCAATGTCTGAAGATTCTCCAGTTTCAACTTATATGTCTTTATTTCTTGAGCTTGATCCTTGTGAAGCTTTTTAATAACCTCCAACGCCTTTGTGTATCTAAACAGTAAAAATAAGGTAGAATTTAACTTACAGAAGGAAAAATTTAAGCTACCGTGCCCATTAGCTCGATATCCCAAGGACTAAACAACTCTGAATATTGAGTAATCAGCTTTTTAGCATTTGGTTAGAACCAAACAAATATAAACCAAGCAAGAAAAAATTAAAAAAAAATGCAAGAAGAACTTTGTCCCTACTCCCTTGTACCAGAAAACCCATATTCCCTATGTAAAGCCAGCTTAACCACTGCACATCAGAAATTGCCGTTGCATGGAAATCACCTGCCTATTTACACCATAATTTTTCTCAAAAGACCTCTAACACGCAGAGAGATGCAGTTATATCTTGACAGACTTGAGCATCACAATCAGACAGCACCTCAACTCTCAAGAAACAAAGACAATTTGGGGCAGATGCTCAATGAAGTATGTGCTTAAAGATAAAAATGGGTTGTTCCATTATAGGATGACCGATGATGAACTAAGTTTTGAATCAGCAGCAAGAAAGACGCGTTTATTTTATTTATTTATTTTTTATAACCATAAAAGCAAAATGATTCCGAGATAATCATTTTACCTACTCGTTAAGCACCGAACTTAGTGAAAATCTTACTCCAGATGTCATGATTCTGGTATCGAGCTCAAAATCTCATACTGATGATGATGCTCAAATCCTGATGATGATGCTCAATAAGTGGTTAACAAATACCCTTCTTTTGTAGAGACCAAGCTAGTAAGTTTTGACAGCACTGAGACATGCATAAGTCCAGGTAAACCCGCTAAACTTTAGATATCCTAACTTGAGAACTGTGGACCAAGAATGCAGCTTAAGTAGTGTCAAATTCAGGAATCCAAAAGAATCCAACCCAGAGAATTCTAAGCATTGGTATCTGATAATAGGCAATAATTGCGTATTTTAGTCGCTTATTACACTCGAGTTTACTGCACTTTAATTGAGTTTGAGCTTTAATCGCTAGTATTTTGCACTGATTATGTGTTTTATGTCTTGTAGGAGCGATTTTGAGCTATACAGACATTATAAAATGAAGTGATTTTGAGCTTTGAAGTCTGAGTAAAAGCTCAAGGAATTAAGTCGGGATCGGGTTCGGGAGTTAAATTTGATAATTAAGAATGAACGAAGACTCGAGGAGGCGTATTGCACATTGTCTAGTAAAAGAGACATAACTTTTTGCTCAGAACTCCATTTGGGCTCCACAATATATGGTTGGAAAGATTACTCAAAGGACTACAACTTCATGTTTCACGTTTTTCCAAATTCCAAATGGAACAGGGTGAAAAGTGCGCATCCAGGTGCGCGATCGTGCTAATCTAGCACGGCCAAGGCAGAATGCTAGGGCACTAGCGAGTCCAGTGAGCGTCCAGGTGCGCGATTGTGCTAGTCCAGACGGAAAAACAGATCTAAAGGGTACTTTTGAAAGTTCAAGACCAATCCCCTCAACCTAAAAAAGAGTCTAGCTCGCCCACAACAAGGAGGGTGCAGCTTTGGAGAGCTGGAAAGGAGCACAAGGAGAGGAAGCAAGAGGCTATCAATCCATATCTCCTTCTATGGTGATTTTTTACCATTGTTTATGAATTCTTTTGTAGTTTTCATTAATTTTTATAAGTAGCTAAATTGTCTAATCTAAGGTTTTGGGCGGAACCCGTTGTGGATGAACTTATTATGATATTAATATAGTTTTGAATGGTTGTTAATCTCTATTTGTTCAACTACGTTCTTGTTGTAGTTGATTGAAGGGCCCTCAATTAGCTGTGTCTATTTATTATGTATCTACTTTAGAGAGAGTGCATATTTAGGTAGTTGTTTGAACAACATTACTCCCGGAGTATAGGCGAGAGTCATAACCGAGGGTTTAGAGGTTGGATTAAAGATAACGATATCTCGGGTGCAATCTAAAGTGAACTGTAATAAAATCTAGCTAGCGTAGCTTGATAGAGTGCGTTTAGTAAATTATCATAATTACTTGAGAGAGAGTTATGATAGCTGGAGAGTTCATGATTGATAGAGGCAACTAAGTCAAAGCTATAAGAAATATACAACTAAGGAAATCAACAACGGGGGAAACCATTACCTTAGACATTTATTACAATTGTTTATACATTAATGTTAGTTAATCTTTAGTTTATTGTTCTTGTTCAGCTGTAGTAGTATAAACAACACCAACTATCATTCACAAAGATTGAGAAGGTTGACTAATAAGAATTTAGTACTCTAAAGGTTGTAATTGATACGTTAATTCCTTGTGGGATTCGACTCTGGGCATAATACCCCGGATTATATTTGCAACGCCCGCTTAGTCTTTTAATAGACACAGTTGAGCGTGAACAATATCTCGAGCAACTTGCGGAAATTCATACAGATGAACATGGATTAGATTCAAACAGCATTAAACAGGGGAAACTGAAGATTCTATTCCAGATTGTGTGCATCTTTTGCGTAAAGAGAGTGTACTAACTGGTGCATCTGTGATTCTTGCCCCTTTGATACCTTTTCTCCGTTACAAGTTTACTGATGAATCATAACAACATGGAGTAAATGCAAATAGAAAAAGTTAGAAAGGCTGAGGCAGGGACTACTCTTCTTTTCAATGTTCTTGACCGAGTAAAATGATGATAGGCTAGAATTTCATGCCTATTCAAGAAAGAATATAACTACACAGGATGATAAAGAAGAATACATCTTTCCAACACCAACTCTGTTGATAATCAATGAAATATCCACTATTGAAAACATGAATTACCTAGTAGCTGAGAAAATATCATCAAACTTCTTTTTCAGTGTAGAAGGATCTTGCAATGGCCAGTTTGCCTCGTCTTGGTGAACAAAAATCACATTTTCAAGAATGGCCTTTGAGACACCCATGAGAGCAGGAATTTCTCGGTCCATATCGGCACATCTATAGCTTAGGCAAACTTTCTGCAAGCAAATAAGCTGAGAATTCAGGAAAGAAACTTTTTCCCTACCAAACCATTGCTTGAATAGAAGTCTAAGCTTCTCCTATCACCCTAAGCAAATCCAAGAGCTTTTTTTTATCAGTAAGCAAAATCCTAAGAGCTATAGTTGGATATGATGCAGTATACTTCAAATAGGAAATGACAAATAATATCAGAGGACAAATATAAGAGGAGAGGGAAGCAAAGGAGAAAATTTATTCTGAGGCTCACATATTTTCTTTTTTTCATAGATTGTACAAAAATACAAATTACAATTGCCCCTGTGAGAACTGTTAGATAATGAATAAAGAGATAATATGACCGTAGACATAATCTTATGTAATATACATCGCTAGCATAATTATAGCGATTCACAGCAGATTTATAGGATTTTCTTTTTGATTCTTTCCATAGTTAAAGCTCTATATACTTGTTACTTCTTGAATACAAAACAAGAGAGATTTCTCTATTATCTCTGTACTTTCATGGTATCAGAGCAGGTCTACTGCTCGCCGGAGTTGAGTCGAATCTACTGCCGGAAATTCCTTGGCCAGAAGCTAATCTGAGGTCTTTTTGACATTTCCAGTTGACTTGTGGTGGTTCTCTGATCATAGAACCACATTTTGGCAAAGAACAACCTCAGACCGGATCTTATTCTCACTTTGTTTGGTCAAGTTTGAGTTTGATTTATTGGTTATTCGATTTCTTTAATTCTGTGGTATTTTTCTTGGAGGTTGCCTGTGTGAGAAGCTTGCATCTTTATTTTTGACTCGCTGTGGTGATCGATTAGTGACTTGATATTGTCTGTTGGGTCTTTCCTTATCAGAAATTGAATTGGGGACTGTTAGATATAGATATGTTAGTTGTCCCACATTGGAATAGGAGTAGTATGCCCTTTGTATAGAGTAGCTATAAATTAGCACATCTTGTATTGCATTAGACACACAATATCAATATATCATATTTTCTTTCGTGCATTCTCACATGGTATCAGAGCAATAGTGAGAGATTTATCGCTGTGCAGAAATTCCAGCGACTCCGGGAAGGAAAATCAGTTGACCGGAAGTCTTTTTCCAGCAATCCACTTTTCGTCAGTGTTGTGCAAAAATCAACACCACCACAAAGTAGATCGGGCTCCGGCGACCAACTTATAAAAAGATCTCAGTCATAATACCCTCCACACTGTGCCACTCTCCACCTGAACAAAATTTTTCGCCGAAGTTCCGACGTCGCGTGGGCAACCTTCCGGCCATTTTTCAGCGACGACTCTTCAGAACAAATTGTTCCCCTTGCAATTCCAAGCCTACTCATCCAGGTTACACCAAATTCCAACAATTTTTATATTTTTCCGGCGTGAATAGTGATTTCAAAAGTGGACTTCCGGCCATTTTTTTGAAAACGTTTCTTCATAACAGTTGGATCATCTGGTAATTCCGATCCTACCCTGACAGTTTTTATTTCATTCCGGGCACTTTGAATTTTTCCGGCAGCTACAATACTATTCCGACAGCTACAGTAATATTCCGACAGCTACAGTATTTCCTTATTCTGTTTCATTGTTCCCTACTCTGTTCAGTGGATTACATTTGATTATTTCTCTAATTTGGTAATATTTCGCAATAATGTCTTTGGGAATTGATGCTTTTGGTTCTAAAAACATGAGTTCTGGAAGCTCTAGTGTTATGATTACTTCGGAACCGTTAATTGGAGGTTCAAACTACTTAGCTTGGGCTTCATCTGTGGAGTTGTGGTGTAAAGATCAAGGTGTTCAAGATCATCTAATTAAACAGTCCAATAAAGGAGATGAAAAGGCGATAGCGCTTTGGGCAAAGATTGATGCTCAATTATGTAGCATCTTGTGGCGTTCTATTGATTCCAAGTTGATGCATTTGTTTCGTCCATTCCAAACATGTTATTTGGTTTGGGCAAAGGCTCGTACCTTATACACTAATGACATATCTCGCTTCTATGATGTGATATCACGGATGACAAACTTAAAGAAGCAAGAATTAGATATGTCTACTTGGGTCAAGTACAAGCGGTCATGTCGGAATTTGAGACATTAATGCCAGTTTCGGCTAGTGTGGCAAAGCAACAAGAGCAGCAACAAAATATGTTTCTAGTTCTTACACTCGCTGGACTTCCTAATGATCTTGATTCAGTGCGAGACCAAATTTTGGCTAGTCCGATTGTTCCCAAAGTTGATGAATTACTCTCTCAATTACTCCGCCTTGCTGCAGCACCAAGTCACTCACCGATTTCATCACAAATACTTGATTCCTCTGTTCTCGCATCGCAGACACTGGACGTCCAAGCGTCTCAAACTATGGAGAACAGAAGAGGATGAGGTCGTTTTGGGAGATCTAGACCCAAGTGTTCTTATTGTCACAAACTTGGGCACACTCGTGAAATGTGTTATTCCTTACATGGTCATCCACCAAAAAATGCTTATGTTGCTCAGACCGAGACTACAGGTAACCAAGATTTTTCTGTATCCAAAGAAGAATATAATGAGCTCCTTCAGTATCGAGCAAGTAAGCAGACAACTCCACAAGTAGCCTCAGTTGCCCAGACTGATACTCCTGTTGCTGGTAATTCTTTTGCTTGTGTTTCCCAGTTTAGTACTCTTGGACAATGGGTCATGGACTCAGGCGCTTTTGATCACATCTCGGATAATAAATTACATTTGTCGAATATTGTATATTCACAGTCTCTTCCCACTGTTACTTCAGCCAATGGATGTCAAACTAAGGCACAAGGAGTTGGACAAGCTAACCCATTATCTTCTATCACCCTAGATTCCGTTCTTTATGTCCATGGTTGTCCTTTTAGTCTTGCATCTGTTAGTCGTTTGACTCGTGCCTCCATTGTGGTATTTATTTTACTGATAATTCTTTTATTATGCAGGACCGCAGTACGGGGCAGACAATTGGTACAGGACGTGAATCAAAAGGCCTTTACTATCTTAATTCACTCAGTCCTTCCACAACATGTCTAGTTACCGATCCTCCGGACCTAATCCATTATCGTTTAGGACATCCAAGTTTATCCAAACTTCAGAAGATGGTGCCTAGTTTATCCAGTTTGTCTACATTAGATTGTAAGTCGTGTCAGCTTGGGAAACATACCCGAGCTTCCTTTCCGCGTTTGAGAGTTATGCAGAGTCGATTTTCTCCTTGGTTCATTCTGATATATGGGGTCCTAGTAGAGTCAGTTCAACCTTGGGATTTCGTTATTTTGTTAGTTTCATTGATGATTACTCAAGATGTACTTGGCTTTTCTTAATGAAAGATTGTTCTGAGTTATTCTCTATATTTCAGAGTTTTGGTGCTGAAATAAAAAAATCAATTTGGTGTCTCTATTCGCGTTTTTCACAGTGATAATGCCTTAGAATATGTATAACCTCAATAGTTCCACCCCTCCTTCATCTATAAGCAATTTATGAGAGAGAAAAACTCGTTCTTTATGGATGCTCCATTTCGAGGCCCTAGATAAAGCCGAATCATATGTGGTTGGTCTATTCCGATCAGTCCAGAGGGACGTGGAGGGTAGTGCGCTGGTGATGGTACTTAGTGGATGGATCTCTACACCACTTTCTAAGGATCAGATTCTGCATTCAGTATTGTTTCCCCAGTTAGCCTTATATCCTCTACCACCTCGTGTTTTTGGGAGGGCCCCTGGGAAAGATAAATTAGCTCCTCGTGCTCTCAAGTTCGTCTTCCTTGGCTATTCTCGTGTTCAGAAGGGATATCGTTGTTATTCACCTGATCTTCATAGGTACCTTATGTCAGCTGACGTCACATTTTTTGAGTCTAAACCTTTCTTTGCTTCTGCTGACCACCATGATATATCTCAGGTCTTACCTATACCGACCTTTGAGGAATTTAGCTCCTCTCCACCACTTTCGAACATAAAGGTTTCACCCATACTAACCATTGAGGAGTCTAGTGTTGTTCCTCCTAGTTCCCTAGTCACAGGAACACCACTCTTAACTAATCTTCGTCGTTTGCGCCCTACATCAGGCCCAACTGGTTCTCATCCTGCGCCTGACCCTGCTCCTACTGCGGACCCTGCCCCTAGTACACTGATTGCACTTCGAAAAGGTATACGGGCCACACTTAACCCTAATCCTCATTATGTTGGTTTGAGTTATCATCGTCTGTCATCTCCCCATTATGCTTTTATATCTTCTTTGTCCTCGATTTCCATCCCTAAGCGTTGTCTCATCCAGGATGGCGACAGGCTATGAGTGACGAGATGTCTGCTTTACATACAAGTGTTACTTGGGAACTTGTTCCTCTTCCTTCAGGTAAATCTACTGTTGGTTGTCGTTGGGTTTATGCGGTCAAAGTTGGTCCCGATGGCCAGATTGATCGACTTAAGGCCCGTCTTGTTGTCAAAGGATATACTCAGATATTTGGGCTCGATTAAAGTGGTATTATCCATGGTTTCGTCATTGGCCCCTCTATCAGCTGGACATTAAGAATGTATTTCTTCACGGTGATCTTGAGGATGAGGTTTATATGGAGCAATCATCTGGTTTTGTTGCTCAAGGGGAGTCTCGTGGCCTTGTATGTCGCTTGCGTCGGTCACTTTATGGTCTTAAGCAGTCTCCTCAAGCGTGGTTTGGTAAGTTCAGCATGGTTATCCAGGAGTTTGGCATGACCCGCAGTGAAGCAGATCGCTCTGTGTTTTATCGACATTCTGCTCCGAATCTATGTATTTATCTGATAGTCTATGTTGATGATATTCTTATTACTGGCAAATATCAGGATGTTATTACTAATCTGAAGAAGCATCTCTTCCAGCATTTTCAAACTAAGGATCTAGGCAGATTGAAGTACTTTCTAGGTATTGAGATTGCTCAATCTAGCTCAGGTATTGTTATTTCTCAAGGGAAATATGTTTAAACATTCTTGAGGAGACAGGGATGATAGGTTGCAGACTTGTTAACACTCCGATGGATCCGAATTCAAAACTTCTACCAGGACATGGGGAGCCGCTTAGTGATCCTGCAAGCTATAAGCCGCTGGTTGGTAAATTAAATTATCTCACAGTGACTAGACCCGACATTTCTTATCCTGTGAGTGTTGTAAGTCAATTATGAATTCTCCCTGTGATAGTCATTGTGATGCAATCGTCCGCATTATCCAGTATATAAAATCGGCTCCAGGAAAAGGATTACTGTTTGAGGATCGAGGTCATGAACAGATTGTTGAGTACTCCAATGCTGATTGGGCAGGATCACCTTCTGATAGATGTTCTACGTCTGGATATTGTGTTTTAGTAGGAGGAAATTTGGTGTCCTAAAAAAGCAAGAAACAGAATGTAGTTACTCGATCTAGTGCAGAAGCAGAATATCGGGCAATGACTGGCAACATGTGAACTAGTCTGGACCAAACAATTGCTCAAGGAGTTGAAATTTGGTGAAATCAGTCAGATGGAACTTGTGTGCGACAATCAAGCTGCCATTCATATTGCATCAAATCCGGTGTTTCGTGAGAAAACTAAACACATTGAAATTGATTGTCACTTCGTAAGAGAGAAGATACTTTCAGGAGATATTACTAGGAAGTTTGTGAGGTCGAATGATCAACTTGCAGATATTTTCACCAAGTCCCTCACGGTCCTCGCATTGGTTATATATGTAACAAGCTCAGTACATATGATTTGTATGCTCCGGCTTGAAGAGGAGTGTTAGATATAGATATGTAGTTGTCCCAATAAATGGGTGATCGATTTTAGTGCTACAAATCACATATCAGGTAATCCAAATATTTTTTCTAGCTTTCGCCCACATAAAGCACCCTATACGGTTACAATAGTTGATGGATCAACTTGTAAGAGTGTTGGATCTGGGATTGTTAAACCAACTTCTTCTATTACCCTGTCATTTGTATTAAGTCTACTAAAGTTGGCCTTTAACTTGATTTCTGTTAGTAAAATTACCAAAGACCTTAATTGTTATGTTGCATTCTTTTTCGATCATTGATTGTTTTTAGATCTTAAGACGATGCAGGTTATTAGTAAAGGATATATATCTGGCGATCTCTACATCCTTTTGAAGCACATTGTCGACTTGGACATCCCTCTTTGCCTTTATTAAATAAGTTCTGTCCTCAGTTTTAGAATATTTCGTCATTGGATTGTGAGCCATGTCGATTTGCAAAACACCATCGCATCTCGTTAAGTCCAAGGGTTAATAAGCGAGCTGAGTCAGCTTTTGAGTTGGTCCATTCTAATGTTCGGGGACCATGTCCGGTTGTTTCTAAAACTGGGGCATAAGTATTTTGTCGCTTTTATAAATGATTTTTCTCGAATGACTTGAATTTACTTTATGAAGAGCCGCTCTGAAGAGTTTATTCATTTTTCTGTCTTTTGTGCGGAAGTCAAAGCTCAATTCAATGCTTCAGTATGTACTCTAAAGAGTGATTACGCAAAAGAATACATGTCAGAGTTATTTCAGTTCTACATGAGACAACATGGCATATTACATCAGTCTTCATGAGTTGATACACCCTCTCAAAATGCAGTTGCTGAGAGGAAGAATAGGCATCTACTCGAGACAGCTTCCAAATGAAGTCTCCTAAACAGTTCTGGGCTAATGCGGTTTCTATGGCTTGTTTTCTGGTTAATAGCATGCCATCTAGTGTACTCGATGGTAATATGCCTTATAGTGTTCTTTTTCCGAACAAGTCACTATTTCGATGGAACCTAAGGTGTTTGAAAGCACATGTTATGTACGAGATATTCGACCATACCAAATTGGATCCCAAGGATGTGAAGTGTGTTTTCCTCGGCTATTCTCGCATTCAGAAGGGGTATCGATGTTATTCTACCGAGCTTGGCAAATATTTAGTGTCAACTGATGTGTATTTTTAGAGACTACACCATTCTTCTCACAACTCTCATTTTTACAAGCCAGGGGGAGGAAGATGGGTGGCTAGTATATCAGGCTACCCGTACTTTGACAGAAGAATCAGATGATACTCTTCGATCTCCCAGTTCTTCTATAGAGCACCAATCGACTATTATGCCTTCAGTACCTGCTCCAGCAAGACCTCCAATTGTTCAAGTTTATTCGTGGAGGCGAGAGACAAATGATACATGTCCCGCACCAGTTGCTGCATCATCTGATTTCTCCTTTGCCTGATCCTCCAGATAACCTTGATCTTCCTATTGCTCTTCGCAAAGGTACACATACTTGCAAATCGACATATTTTGTTGCTAACTTTGTTTCCTATGACCATTTATCCTCTACGTCTAGATCTATGATTGTTTCTCTAGACTCCATCTCCGTACCCAAAACAGTGAAGGAGGTTTTGAATCATCCCGGGTGGTCTGATGTAATGCTTGAGGAAATACATGTTTTAGAGGACAACCACACATAGGATTTGGTAGATTTACCAAAGGGAAAAAAACCGGAGGGATGCAAGTGGGTCTTTACCGTTAAAGTTAATCCAGATGGTTTTATGGCAAGAGTTAAGGCCAAACTTGACAAGAGGGGTTGCTCTGATGGTAAGCAACCTCACTTCCAACCGAGAGGTTGTGAGTTCGAGTCTCCCCAAGAGCAAGGTGGGAAGTTCTTGGAGAGAAGGATGTCGGGGGTCTATTTGGAAACAACCTCTCTACCCAAGGGTAGGGGTAAGGTCTGCGTACATACTACCCTCCCCAGACCCCACTAAGTGGGATTATACTGGGTTGTTGTTTACTTAAGGCCAAACTTGTGGCGAAAGGGTATGCTAAAATGGGGTGGATTATTCTGCTCCTTGGTTGCCAAACTCACCTATTTCCACTTATTTATTTCTTTAGTTGCGTACGAGTATTGGCTTTTACATCAGGTGGATATCAAGAATGTGTTCCTACATGGTGATCTTCAGGAGGAAGTGTATATGGAGCAACCACCCGGTTTTGTCGCTCAAAAAGAGTATGGGAAAGTTTGTTATTTGAAGAAGCCCTTGTATGGCTTGAAGCAGAGTCCGCGAGCTTGGTTTGGCAAGTTCAGTGAGGTAGTTCAGGAGTTTGGGTTGAAAATGAGTAAGTGCGATCACTCAATCTTCTATCGGAAATCAATAGCTAGCACTATTCTCCTTGTTGGATATGTTGATGATATTGTTATAACAGGAAGTGACTATGCCGGGATTTCTTCCCTCAAGTCTTTTCTGCATACTAGGATTCATACAAAGGACTTGGGCCAGTTGAAATACTTTTTGGGAGTAAAAGTAAATAGAAGCAAGAAGGGAATTCTTTTGTATTAGAGAAAGTACATTCTTGACTTGCTTGCAAAAACTGGAAAGTTGGCAGCTAAACCTTGCAAAACTCCAATGGTTCCTAATGTGCATCTTATGAAAGATGATGTTGATTCTTTTGACGATCCAGAGAGATACAGGAGGCTAGTTGGGAAATTAAACTACCTCATTGTGACTCGTCCAGATATCTAAGTTGCACGGACTCTTTAATTTTGGTGTCGTCCTCGTCTCGAAACGAGACTTGGAAGGGTGTTGGAGCGGGAAACGTCCCAGATACGGTCAACCGACTTCGGACACTTTGACCGGAGTCCATCGATAAATTTCGGAGAAAAATTGAGATTTTGATTTCTCAAAATCAAAATTTAAACATATTTAAGTTATGGAAAATGGCATACCTTGAATGTTGTAGTAATTTGTCTCATATTTGATGCTTTGTGTGTCGGAGAAACCAAAAGTTCAAAGTGTCATGTTCTGATTTTGTAATTCATGTAGACCTAGCATGTAATCTCAATATTTACAATATTTTTATAGCTCTATTTTTTATTATTTTGAAGTTTCTTAGTCGTATCCCCACACCTGTATCCATATTCAGATTCGCATTCCCGAATCATAAAATTTAGATTTTGCCGAATCCGATACTCAGAACCGTCCCCATATAGGATACTCGCACCCGAGTCCGAGCAACTTAGCCAGATATTGCTTTTGCGGCAAGTGTTGTTAGCCAGTTCATATCTGCACCAACGGTCAAACATAGGGCAGCTTTGGAACAAATTTTGTGTTACTTGAAAGGAGCTCCTGGACTTGGCATATTATATAGCAATCACAATTATACTCGTATTAAGTGTTTTGTAGATGCTGACCAGGCTAGATCGAAAATTGATAGAAGATCTACTACAGGTTATTGTGTCTTTATTGGAGGAAACTTGGTATCATGGAGGAGTAAGAAGCAAAGTGTTAATATCTCGATCTAGTGCAGAATCCGAGTATAGGGCTATGTCACAGTCTACACGTGAGATTATGTGGATACATCATTTGTTGATTGAAATTGGGTTAGAGCATCCAATACCAGCAAAACTCTGGTGCGACAATCAAGTTGTCCTCCATATTGCGTCAAATCTGGTGTATCATGAAAGAACTAAGCATATTGAGGTTGACTGTCATTTTATTCGTAAGAAGATTCAGGAGAACAGGATCTCCCCGAGCTATGTGAAGATGGGAGAGCAACCAGTTGATTTGTTCAGAAAGGCGTTGAATGGAATTCGAGTTGATTACCTTTGTGACAAACTGGGCACGATCAATATCTATGCTCCAACTTGAGGGGGAGTGTTAGATAATGAATGTAGACATAATCTGAATGTAGACATAATCTTATATAATACACATAGCTAGCATAAATATAGGGATTCACAGCAGATTTATAGGATTTCCTTTTTGATTCTTTTCATAGTTAAGGCTCT
This sequence comes from Nicotiana benthamiana, assembly GCA_034376525.1. NCBI lineage: Eukaryota > Viridiplantae > Streptophyta > Magnoliopsida > Solanales > Solanaceae > Nicotiana > Nicotiana benthamiana. Next base: position 66,534,530 of record CM067334.1, on the reverse strand, counting down.
GTGTACTTGTATATATAATTGTTACTTCTTGAATACAAAACTAGAGAGATTTCTCTATTGTCTCCTTACTTTACAAGAACAAAAAAGGAAAAGAAAACAATGATGTACCAATGCCAAGAGAATAAAGATATGCTTGAGAGCTCTATGACTCATTACAACTCCTCCCTGTGTGCAAAATTACCCTCACTTCGACCCCAATGTTGACAGGCTCAAGTCCTTCCTTCATCGAATTAAACTGATGAAAAACTTTATAAGATTGTAATTGATTTCACGTACAAAATTAATAGAGCCAACCCTTTGATCAATATTTTGTTTATTATTTATTTTTAGAACATTATTTCTAGCAAATCATGCATTCGATTGTCTTTATTTATCCTCATCACATGTATATATGTGTACCTCAACATTCTTATTTGAGCTATATGAACACAAAGAAAACTATCATTGCCGATGAAGGTCAAAATTTACCTATTTGTCAGCTATATAACCTTGCCTAACTCTACTATCCCCTTAGTTCATCTCCAAATCATATAAAATATCAAAACCAAGAAGCCATGGACAAATACAAAAAATGACCAAAAAAAGCAACAAATAAATTAGTGATACCTCTCCAGTGTGAGGATTGATAGTCTGTAGTACACTCTCAATGGCCTTGTACTCCATCTTTGTTGCCTTTTGAGTTAGCTGAAAAGACCTAATGCAAACCACATCTTTCCCTGCTGCTGTTTTGAACCGCAGCTTTATCTGCCCCTTTGTCTCTGTCTCTCCAGCCACCTTCACCAACACAGGATTCAGGTATTAATAACAACCTTAAATAACATAATCATAAGATAACTAGAACAAACTATCTGGTTCACGTCAGCTATGGGATCGTTGACTGGTTTTTGGATAAACTGCTACTTTAAACATGAGTTTAAACTTTTGGTTGACAAGTGATATTAGAACTCAGTCATTAAAAAATTTATGTACTCCTTCTCAAGTAAGTCCAAGGAGATGAGCACCTTAGGGTCATGGATGAAGCTATGACCAGAGCGGGCATTTGGTGGCATCTCACCAGTGCAGGCAACCTTCAAGCACTCAATTATAGTCTGCTCACAGCAAGAAAAAATAATTATAAAAAGAAACGAATATACAAATTACTCTGCCTACGGAAAACATGTTTTTTGATCAGATGATGGTCATCTTCAACTACTCAACTCAACTGGAGTCTACCCAGAGATATCCAAGTTGAAAATCATAGAGAAGTTCTGATAAATGCAAGGGACAATTAAATTGTGGACTTTAGCAAAATAAGGCGCTAATGAAGAAAAAATTAAAATATATACTTAATGCATGAATAAGTAATTACAAGTGCAAACAACTAGTTGAACAAAGAATTGAAAACTTTCTTTCTGATTCAAAAATTAAAATATTATAACTAAAACCAAATATATAAAGTAGAAAACATGCTTAAATTTTTTAATGATCACATTTCTTACGTAAAATTATAGTTTCTTATAGCTAATCACTAAAAAATTCACCAATGAACTTTAGTTAACAATTGATACATGTCTTCCAAATATAGCTTGCACTAAAGCGCCTGAGCAAGACAAAGTGCCCAACCTGATCTTCACCTGGCTTCAAACAAACCGTTAACAACGGTAAGTCAACAAACAGAAATACAATAGACTAAGCTATATGCACTGATACTTAAAAAAAAATTAAACTAACGGTAATCTTTCCATTTCCTTAAGGTTACCAATTAATGCTAGTAAAAAAATGGCAAATACAAAAATGGTCGATCAGCTGAAACTAATTGCTTTCGCTAGCCAAAAAGTGTATAGAATATGTATATTTTTTTGTATATAATACAAATATATACAAAAAATATATATACAGTTTGTCGGCTATTTTTTTTTTGAAGCAGATAAAAATAAACATTTTTATCAAACTTTTTTACACCGGCGACGCATAGAACATTAAAACTTAACTTACACTCAAATAAAATTAGAATTAAAATAAAAAAAGTAAATACACGAATGGATTGAGCAACAAATCTATGTAACGATTAAATGAACAAACATTTTATGCAGAAATTACACTGACATGGAAAAACTACCAATCCAAGTACGTAAACATATTGAGTTAAGAGGAGCGATTTTACTGTTTTTCCAGCGCCATTAGGGCCGACGATGAGAGTTAATGGCCTGAAAAAAGTGATGACGTTTTTGTTTTCAGGGTCAAAGCTCCGTATGCCTTTTATAAGCATTTTATCTACTGTGCTCATCTTTGTTTACTTCTGTAGCTGCTAATTGCAGCCAGAGTTTCGTGTTGTGCAATGTTATAGTGGAGATTTTGCTATGTGGAGAAGTTGAAATGAAAATTTTGTGTTTGAAATGGGAAAAGGAATTTTTTGGTCAGTTGGGGAATTGGGGTATTAATAAGGAGGAAAAACAGAGGTAGAGAAAGGGTTTAATAAAACCTCAGACTCTCGCCTTTTTGGTTCATTTTGGTAGTACGTGCTACTTCCCTTTATTTCAATTTTTTTTTTAAAGTTATATACTAGTTTATTTGATTAATTTTTAAAGTTAATTTGGATTAATTCGATTTAATATTTAAAATTAAAATTTAAATATTCAAAAACTATATACTAAAAAGGTACTAGAAAACTATTATTTTTATGCTAAATCTTGAGAAGCGAAGGAGTATATTACTTTTTGGTTTCTAAAATTGCGTGTATAAAACTACAAGCACCTAGTCTTTGTAAGATATATGGACTTATATTTACATACATATTGTTATGAAATATTCTATTTAAGGTGAATGTCCATATTTAGAGAGATCCTAGGGTTTACTACTTGGTGGCTAAGTCACCACCTCCCAATAAATAAAGGGGTTCTCTCCCATTGTAAATCATCCCAAAGTATCAATAAGAATACTCATCTCTCTATTTTTCTCTATATTGTTCTTGTTCTTGTATTATTGTTCTTGTTCTTATATTATTTCATAACACGTTATCAGCACGAGTCTCTAACCAATTAAATTTGATTTCTTCCTTCTTCCAGAATTTCTATACGGAAAAATAGAAGAGGAAAGACAACGAAAAAAAAAGAAAAAAAAAAAGGAAACGGAAAAGAAGAACAGAAGGAAAGAAGCCAGAAGACAAGCCGTTGTATTTTCTGTTCAAGTTCAGGCGGGTTTTCATTGTTGGGGTCCATCTGGCGCCGATTCAGCCGTTGTAATTTCACTGGAGAATTTCTATACGGAAAAATAGAAGAGATGGTATCATCATAAAGTAATGCAACGGGATGGAAACTCAAGAGGTATATTTGATATCACAACATTTATTGGTATACCTTAAAGGTAAGTAATTTACTTTTCCCTTTCAAATTCTTGAAATTCTACGATTTGATTTCATATACAATCATAGACAACAAAGTTTGATTATAACTCTAATGGAGTTTGTAAGGAATTATAACCACGTGAAGTGGTAAAAGTTCTATGTCTTGCCATGATTAAATTCATGTATGATTGTGGGCAAAGAATTGAAAATCCGTCCCATTGAATTTGCTTCATTCTCATTTCCTTTAGAGAATGTGATAGCAGTATGTGATAAGTCTGAAAGAAGACAAAATTATTACCGTAAAGGTATCAATGGATGTGGACGTGGCAATAGACGGAATTATAATCGTCATCATTGTGATAATGAGAATAATAAAGATTCTCAAAATAATCTTTCACTTTATGAAAGTAATATTTGACATGAGATTGTATATAGCACATACAGATGATTATGATCCATTCCCTGAAGTGAATGTGATAATTGTAATAAAGCCCGTAAGTATGGACACGCTCTTGATGTAATTTTGTTTTATGTCTGACATTATGAAAAGAAAGTTCGTTGCCCTTGAAATTTCGGGCAAGAACTATATGACATGGGTGTTGGATGCTGAAATCCATTTGGATGCAATGGGTCTTGGAGACGCCATTAAAGACAGAAATAATGCATCCACCCAAGACTATGCTAAGGCCTTGATTTTCTTGCGCCATCACCTTGATGAAGGTTTGAAACTGTGCTAAGGCCTTGATTTTCTTGCGCCATCACCTTGATGAAGGTTTGAAAATTGAATATATCACAGTCAAAGATCCACCTATCTTGTGGAATGGCTTAAAGGAGAGATATGACAACCTGAAGTTGGTCACTCTGCCACAAGCACGATGCGATGAGAATCCAAAAGCAAATAGTTCATAAACTATATATTATCGTTGCGGTGGAAAAGGGCACTGGGCGAAAATTTGCCGGGTACCAAGACATTTGGTTGAGCTTTATCAAGCATCTCTAAAAGGTAAATGCCCTCAAACCAATTCTGTCTATGACGACAATTTTGACATCACCCACTTGGATGTGGCAGACTTCTTTGAGCACCCTGAGGGAAAAATAGACCACTTAATTGGTGATGGATCTGTGATGAAGGAAGATGGAATTGTTTGATTTTATTTTACTTATTTGTATTAGTTAGTGAATAAACTAATAGTCATTAGTATCAGCTCGTATTAGTTAGCTGCTGATATAATGTTAGTATTAGTTCTTTAGAATGTTTCAATATGCTTAAATTTCAAAGATATTTTTATTTTCCAGTAGAGTTAATCGACTAACCTAACAGTTAGTCGATTATCTAATATTTCGCATTAAAACTGGATTTTTCCGCAAGCTAAGTTAGTCGACTATCTAATTTAGATAGTCGACTAACCTGATGACTGTTTACTAAGTTAGTCGACTATCAACTTAGTTAGTCGACTAACTAATATTTCGTATTAAAACTGGACTTTTCCGCAAGGCAAGATAGTCGACTATCTGATTTAGTTAGTCGACTAACCTAATGACTGCTTCCCAAGTTAGTCGACTATTAACTAAGTTAATCGACTAACCTCAGCAGATTTTGAAAATATTATTTAATTATGAAGCAACGGATTAAATTTGTTTATTCTCATGTTCGTATATCTCTTTTGATTAATTGATTCATGTACCACACATACGATATTCAAACAGAAGAAATATTAATCTCATTTAAGTATGTGTAAGGCAGATGTTACTACAATTTCTGGTAGTAGTAAATTGATTAAAGGCTCCGGAAGAGCAACTATAACTCTGCCTAAAGGAACAACATTTTAGAGAATGCAATGTTCTCCTCCAAGTCTAAAAGGAACTTGTTGAGTTTTAAAGATATCATTCAAAATGGATATCATATTGAGACAATAGATGAGAATAATCTTGAATTCCTCATTTACTCATGAAAACGAGGCTGCCCACTTCGGTTTGGGGTCACGCCATTTTGCATGCAGCAATGCTAGTTCGTCTCAGAACGACGAATTATCACAAATATTCCCCGTTGCAATGAGTTTTGGGTCATGAACCTAATATATCCCACTTAAGAATTTTTGGATGTGTAGTATATGTGCATGTAGCACCGCCATATTGCACCAAAATGGGTCTGCAAAGAAGGTTAGGAATATATGTTGAGTTTGAATCGCCCTCCATTATTCGCTACCTCGAAACATTGACAGGGGATTTGTTCACTGCACGATTTGCAGACTGTCAATTCGATGAGACACTTTTCCCAAAATTAGGGGGAGAAGTTGGTGAAACCAAACGGGAAATTTTGTGGAAAAATGCATCATTATCTCATCTTGATCCACATACCTCTATTTGTGAAAAAGAGGTGCAAAATATTATCCATTTGCAAAGAATAGCAAATCGAATGCCAGATGCATTTACAGATTTGAAAAAGATAACAAAATCACATATCCCCGCAGTGAATGTGACAACATCTGATTCACGAATACATATTCATTATTGGAAGAATATGAACATGAAATTGGTATTGAATATACCACACTCACCCCTAGAAGGAGGTTTGAGATGATATATGAAAATAATGTCATTGTTATGGCATGAATAGTCATTGGTCACGTACCTATTGTACGCCAAAATAATTTGTCAATGTGATTATCAAAGGACAATAATAATGCAAGAAACATATCTTGCATATAATTTTGACATGACCATAATGGTATAACTTTCTCTTTAAAAGAGATATTCACCACATGGATGTTGATGAATTTGTGGTAGTACAAAATTAATTGAGAGCTCTAGAAGAGCCAATTATTACTATGTTGGAGAAACACAATTGATTACCAATAAGGTATTGTGTTGTAGTAAGTCTCAAAGAAACTTATTCAGTTTCCAAAGTATATGCGAAAGCGATTGATTATATTGAGACTATAAATAAAGGAAAGATTTGATATCTTCTATTACTACAACTTGTAGCGGGATAATCTGTATGTGAAAAACTACCCGCTTTATTCCCCAGTTTGTACTACACAAGAATACCACAATAAAGTGGACGTTTATTGATATAAAAACCCATATCATAATAAACTTGAAGTTTATTGATAATTGCACATGTCATGGTGTAAATTTGAAGTTTATCAATATTGATAATTTATTCAGTTGGCTTTCGGGTTAGCCATATCATTTTTAAGTATGATGTGCAGTAATAGAGAATTCACATGGGTAAATATTAAAGAACTAGAAAGTTCTTTATGAATTCTCTTGTATTACTTGTTCTCATTAATTAGTTGACCAACTAAAGAGTTCGGGTTGAATCCCATAAATTCTGGAAATATCAAAGATGAATATGGGCCCATTCACCTGCCATGTATACCACATATGATGCATTTATGATATGGTTATATGTGCGATTGTTATTAACCCGCAGCCTGGCCGGTGCTTGCGAGGTAAATTGCTCAGTAATATAACTTCGAGCATAATTTCCAGATTTTCTCAAGATAGTTCATCTTGATAAGTTGATTTATATCATAGTTGGTTTAGCAAGATAATTATTGAGTGCCTCCACTTAATAGCTAAACTGTTTCTTATGAGAACAAAGTTATATATATCAGTTTGATATACGTTGTATACGAGAGTATATTATATTCTCTCCTCACAAGTGGTTCAGGGTCAGGAACCAAATAATTTCATCTTATTATTATTGATGTGCGGTGTATATTTTCATTAACACCATAATACACAAAGATGGACTCTCAAAGTTGAGGAAACAAGTTAGCTTTTCTAACATGATGAGGAGACATGATAAACACTTGAGAAAAGGTTACATGGGATGAATTATCATTTGTATATATAGATCCTCGAATATCATAATATGAACCTGAAGTTCATAAAAGGATAATTCAATTGCAACATATTGCAAAGCATGCTATACGCATTTGCTGACCCAAAGAAAGTAACTATATTCTCACTGCAAATGCTCATATTAAGTCCCAGAAGGACAAAGTCTTTGATACGCTTAAAGCGTATAGACAAATCGGTTTCAAAATAACTTCTTAATAAAGAAGATGAGAAAATGATCAAAGTGATCATAATGGGGAGGCAAGTGATCTAGAAGATCACATGACATAACACTTCATAAAATCTCATGAGAGATTCAGGTACCTGAATATATGAATAAAGAGATCTCCATGTTATGTCTTTATGAAAATTTACTGGAACCGATACAAAATGTTCGTCGACGACATCTAAGATAGCGCTAAATATCGATGAGGATCTTATGTTTGTCGAATACAAACAAAAATATTGGCTAAATGGAAGAGATACAATTCAAGCAGAATTGATTCCATATGAAAAACATGTAGTTTTGGACATGTAGTTCAAATACTTGAAAGTATAAAGTCAATAGTATGTGTAATCAGTTTTCGATATCTTATTTGTTTAGCATGACATGAAAACTTGATATGCATCTAAAGTCTATTATATGGCTTATATGACTTAACTTATATGTCAATCCATGAAAGATTGAAGTTGCTTGAACCATATACAATTCTTGGTCCTGAAGTACCACATCCTAAGTGCAACTTGTGTACATATGTATCTTGCTATAACTATAAGCATGATGGCATCGAGAATACCTCTATGGAGATATTGAAGAGTCATTCCACGACATTATATGAAGATGTTCATATCTATCAATAATGATAATTTCAAGGTGCGGAATATTTATTCAAATCAATATGGCTGATTTATTTATCAAATCTCTACAAAAGATCGTTTTGAAGATGGTGCACAAGATTGGAATGCAAATGCTCAAGGATGTGAATTGATGCTCTTTTCAGGGGGAGTTAATGCGCGTTGCGCTCTTTTTCCCTTACAAGGTTTTGTCCCACTGGGTTTTCCTTGCAAGGTTTTTAACGAGGCAACCAATAGGCGCATATTCAAACATGTGTACTCTTTTTCCTTTTCTATAATTTTTTCCCATTGGGTTTTGTTTTAGTTAAGGTTTTAACGAGGCACATTATTGAATAGACATTCAAGGGGGAGTGTTATAAAATATTCTATTTAAGGTGAATGTCCATATTTAGAGAGATCCTCGTGTTTACTACTTGGTGGCTAAGTCACCACCTCCCTATAAATAAAGGGGTTCTCTCCCATTGTAAATCATCCCAAAGTATCAATAAGAATACTCATCTCTCTACTTTTCTCTATATTGTTCTTGTTCTTGTATTATTGTTCTTGTTCTTATATTATTTCATAACACATATAAACAATATATGGATAAATTATATGTTATGTGCTATCTTTTGGTTTGGCCTAATTTTGTGGTCTTATGGACATTATGTTAAGGGGCCCAATATATTGTCATATAAAGTGTAGGACTAATGTGTAGATACCCAAAAGGGTAACCTTATTAATGATGGGCTAACTAAGGTTACATATATGTAACCATGGTTACATGCTTGTGACTCTTGAATTATGTAACTCTTGTGACTCTTGGGTTATGTAACGCTTTTGTTATAAAGCGGGGGTTATGGTTCCCACATTATTGCAAGACATAATCTCTTCTTCCTCCCATTGAATTTAGGAAAAAACTCCATTGTTGTTGTCTTGTAAATTCTTGTGGAAAACCATATACCAACTCTGGTTATTGTCATATTATTATTGTTGCGAAACCATTCACATTTTTAAGTCTTGTGAGGTATTCTTGTGGTAACATAAACTTCAAGACAATCTTGAAGATAGGATCAAGGAGCAATCTTCAAAAGGACTTTTGGACAATCATCAAAGGAGGTTCAACGATTTCCACTCATGGATTCAGGTTAGCTTCCGCTCATGTTGTTGTAATTCTGAATTGTTCAATATGAAGGTTATTGTATTTAGTTGGAATCATAATCTTAACAATTGGTATCAGAGCCTCCTTCATATTTGGATAATTTGGAAGTTCATTAGATTCATGTTATATAAAGTTCATGTTCAAGTTTTATTAGAATTTTATTTATGAAATTCAAGTACCATGAAATAGCATGTTTTTTATGAATGTTGTGTTGTGATGAAATTTGATGTTTTAATATCATGTTATCTTTACCTGAATTAAAACATTGTATTTTACATGATTTTGGTTGGTAAACAACATGTTTTCATGTTTAAGATTCTTGTTGAAAATCATGTTTTGATTCAGAAAATTTCGCAAAAACAGTGGCAAAAGTTAATCGATTAACTTTTAAGATAATCGATTAACTCAATTTTTCAGAAATATTTTAGAAATTTACGCAAGCCTTGTTAATCGATTAACTTTTATGTTAATCGATTAACCTGGTCCAGAATAATCGATTATCGTAAAGGTTAATCGATTAACCTGGTCCAGTAAAGTTTGAAATTTTTTTTAATACCAGAATAATCGATTATCTGTTTAAGATAATCGATTATCCTGGTCCAGTAAGGTTGAAACGTTTCATGTTTTTTTTAAGTTTCAGATTTTAATTGAATATTAATAATATGTCAATTAATATTAATTTTTTTTTATTAATGTATTATACATTAATAATTAAGTTTTGAATATTAATTGTTTTAGTCCATCAATTTTTATTTTTGGAATTGTCCTCTCAAGCCTATAACAATTAATATTCAGATGTTGCATGTCAAAAACATGTAACATATTAAGTTAAGATTCATAATATGGCTTAAGGAACTAAAGTTTTTAGCATCTAATATTTTAAATTAGTCAATTGAAGCATTAAGTTGCCAAAGTAACCTCTATTGTGTAGATTGATTAATCTTGAAATATAAGATGACTGTGGATGTTAGTCTTCCAAGCGTTTAACACCGGCCCAAAGGAAGGTTGTTATTTGGCAGGAATTCGAACATGCTTGTGGTGATAAATATGAGACAATTATTTGGTTTTCCATGTGAATATTAAGTCGGCCCAAAGGAAGGCTTGATATTTGACAGGAGTTTATTGTCTATATTTGATCACTACACCAAGAGTACCACTTACAAGTTGTTTTTCTGTCCAAAGACTAAAATCAATGTTGTTCTAGGTATCTTGTAATGGGATATGCCTATTTTGAATCTATAAAGCATTTCAGTTAAAGTTCAAGTTATTGTAAGCATGTATTAAGTAATCCTTTTGTTCTATTTTCAGTTAATTCTTCTGCTGCTTCTATATCTGCCAACATCAATAGCATCCCTGTGCTTAACGGCACAAACTTTAAGGAATAGAAAGAGAACATCATGATAGTTCTCGGTTGCATGGATCTTGACCTTGCACTTCGGATTGAGCAACCTGCTTCTCTTGAGGATACATCCTCTCCTAATGAAAGGAGGGAGATGGAGAAGTGGGAACGCTCGAATCGCATGAGTCTAATGATCATGAAGCGTGCAATTCCAGAATCATTCAAGGGCACTATGAATGATGAAGCTAATGCCAAAGTTTTCCTTGAAAACCTTGAAAAGCGTTTTATGCAAAACGAAAAGGCGGAAACAAGTACACTATTGAGTAAACTTGTTTCCATGAGGTATAAGGGCAAGGGAAACATTAGGGAGCACATTTTGGAAATGTCTCATCTTGCTTCGAAACTTAAGTCACTCAAGCTAGAATTACCTGAGTAACTGCTTGTGTACTTTGTTTTGATATCTCTTCCTGCACACTTTAATCAGTTTAAGGTCAGTTATAACTGCCTGAAGGAGAAATGGACTCTAAATGAGCTCATTTCACATTGTGTGCAAGAGGAGGAAAGGATAAAGCAAGATAAGACTGAAAGTGCTCATTTGGCATCCTCTTCTAAGGAAACTAAGAAGAGGAAAGGTAAGGAAGTTGCGGTTGCAAGGCCCAAGATTAAGCAACATAAGGAACCTAAGGTTGAAATTACTGAATTAGGTTGCTTTTTCTGTAAGGGGACTAATCATGTGAAGAAAGATTGTACCAAGTACCATGCCTGGCGTGCGAAAAAAGGTACATTTCTTTCTCTTGTTTGTTCTGAAGTTAATTTAATTTCGGTACCTAAGGATACTTGGTGGGTAGATTCTGCTGCTACTACTCACATAAGTATATCTATGCAGGGTTGCCTGAACTGCCGAAAACCAAATGATGGTGAAAGATACATCTATGTGGGTGACGGCAAGAAGGTGCCAGTTGAGGCTATTGGCAAATTTAGGCTGTTGTTTAAGACCGGTTTTCATTTAGATTTGGATGAGACTTTTGTTGTACCGTCTTTTAGACGGAATTTAATTTCTGTTCCCAAATTGGACATATCCGGTTATTCATGTTCTTTTGGTGACAATAAAGTTAGTCTCTTTCAGAATTCAAATCTTATTGGTACTGGTGTTTTATCAACATTTGATAGCCTATATTTGATTGATACAATAACTTCAAATAATGAAACTTTGCATACAAGTTTAAGTGGTACCAAAAGAAAATTAACTAATGAGAATTCTATATCACTCTGGCATAAACATTTGGGTCACATATCCATTCAAAGAATTCAGAAACTCGTGTCAGATGGAATTCTTGATTCTCTTGATTCCTCAAATTCAGATATTTGTGTTGAGTGTATCAAGGGAAAACAAACAAACAAGACGAGATTAGGTGCTAAGAGAGCTTCGGACGTCTTAGAATTGATCCATACGGATATTTGTGGGCCATTTCCTACTCCTTTTAGGAATGGTCAACAATATTTTATCATATTCATAGACGATTACTCTCGTTATGGGTACCTATATCTTATTCATGAAAAGTCCCAATCCATAGACGTGTTCAAACCATTTAAGGCTGAAGTTGAAAATCAACTAAGCAAAAGAATTAAATCCGTTAGATCTGACCGTGGTGGTGAATACTATGGTCGATATGATGGTTCAGGTGAACAACGTCCAGGGCCATTTGCTAAATTCCTAGATGAGTGTGGGATCGTACCTCAGTATACTATGCCAGGAAGTCCTACGATGAATGGTGTAGCTGAGAGACGAAATCGGACCCTTAAGGATATGGTAAGAAGTATGATTTGTCGTACTACTTTACCAGACTCACTCTGGGGTGAAGCATTAAAAATCGCAGCTTATATTCTTAATAGAGTTCCAACTAAAGCTACAATCAAAACCCCATATGAACTTTGGACTGGGCATAAACCCAGTATTCGGCATTTACACATTTGGGGTTGTCCAGCTGAGGCAAGGCCTTATAGGCCGAATGAAAAGAACTGGATGCTAAGACGGTTAGTAGCTATTTTGTTGGATACTCTGAAAGATCCAGGGGTTTTAAGTTTTATGATCCCACTTCTAGAACTATTTTTGAGACGGGTAATGCTAGGTTTTTTGAGGATATTGAGTTTGGGGGGTGGGGAGATAAAGTTGTTAGAGATTTTGTCTTCGAGGAAGAACATGTGTCTTTCCCTCAAGTTGTTGATCTTGGTCAGGGTGTTCTCATTCCTGACACGGCTCATACAACTCCAGTTCAAGACAATCTCGAAAATCTCCCCAATCAGGATCCTGAAATTACTAATGAAAATCAAACTCAACAACCTCAAGAAACTGAAATGCCATTAAGGAGATCCACAAGAGAGAGGAGAAATGCAATTCCGGATGATTATGTTGTATTTCTCCAAGAACAAGAAAGTGATATTGGACTTGAGGAAGATGATCCAATCAACTTCCGTCAAGTCATTAAGGGTTCTAACTCTCAAAAGTGGATTGATGCCATGAATGATGAGATGAAGTCTATGAGCGATAATGACGTTTGGGAGCTTGTTACATTGCCCGAAGGTATTAAACCTATTGGTTGTAAATGGATTTTTAAAACCAAAAGGGATTCAGAGGGCAATGTTATTATGTATAAAGCTCGTCTTGTCGCAAAAGGCTACACTCAAAAGGAAGGCATTGATTATAAAGAGACTTTCTCTCCAGTTTCATCGAAAGACTCTTTCAGGACTATAATGGCATTAGTAGCACATTTTTATCTTGAGTTTCATCAGATGGATGTTAAGACAGCATTTCTCAATGGTGACATTGAGGAAACAATTTATATGGTGCAACTTGAAAACTTTGTTTCGGATGAATCAGAGAAAAGGGTTTGCAAATTAAAGAAATCCATCTATGGGCTCAAGCAAGCTTCTCGTCAATGGTATTATAAGTTTCATGCAGTCATTACATCTTTTGATTTTGAACCGAATATTGCTGATGACTGTATATACCATAAGTTCAGTGGGAGTAAGTATATTTTTCTGGTTTTATATGTCGATGACATACTGCTTGCCTGTAATGATATAGCATTATTGCATGAAACTAAGAAATTTCTTCCAAAGAAATTTGGAATGAAAGATCTTGGTGAAGCTTCTTTTGTATTAGGAATTCAGATACAACGAGATCGCTCCAAAGGTGTTCTCGGTCTGTCACAAAAGGGCTATATCGATAAGGTTCTTAAAAGATTTGGCATGCAGGATTGTAAACCAGGCAACACCCCTGTTGCTAAGGGAGACAAGTTTAGTCTCAAACAGTGCCCAAATAATAATTATGAAATTTCGGAAATGCAGAAGACGCCTTATGCTTCGGCGGTAGGTAGTCTGATGTATGCTCAGGTGTGTACACGACCTGATATAGCATACATTGTTGGGATGTTAGGTAGATATCTAAGCAATCCGGGAATGGACCATTGGAAGGCAGCCAAAAAGGTCATGAGGTACTTACAGAGAACAAAGGATTACATGCTTACATACCGGAAATCGGACCAGCTTGAGATCATTGGGTATACCGATTCCGATTTTGCTGGATGTCAGGATAGTTTGAAGTCCACTTCAGGCTATATTTACATGCTTGCGGGCGGTGCTATCTCTTGGAGAAGCATCAAGCAAACTCTTACAGCCACTTCCACCATGGAAGCGGAGTTTATGGCATGTTATGAAGCATCCAATGAGGCATTATGGCTGCGGAATTTTGTTGGTGGACTGCGAATTGTTGATAGCATCAAAAGGCCACTTAGGCTATTATGCGATAACAGATCGGCAGTCCTTTATGCTAATAACAACAGTAGTTTGACGAAAGCAAAACATATGGACGTCAGATTTCGGGTTGTTAAAGAAAGAGTACAAAATGGACAATTGTGCATTGAGTACATTAGTACAAACTCCATGCTTGCGGATTCGCTCACTAAGGGATTGACACCAAAAGTATTTCATGAGCATATTGTTTGTATGGGTGTCAAATCAGATAAGGATTATGTATTTTAGTGGGAGTTTGTATTGTACATTTATGTATTGTCCATTATATTCAGAAATTCAGTAATTCAGTTATATCTGCGCAGATATTCAATTTTAACGTTTTTTTGTACTCTTACAGTTTATGATTGATCTCAATAAAGAGAACCAGTTGGAAATAGACATTCTATTGACCACACTTTATGTTATTTCCATGCTACATACCTACACTTGATCCATGTCGTTGGTTATATTGATATACGTGATCTATGTTGGTTCTAGTTACGAATGAGTAACGAAGAGCACTTAGTTCCTATGTTGGTATGATTGATGGACCGGATTATTCATGACAATTTTATTGTGATAGCAATTTTGAGCTCCTAAGGTTATTTTGTAACATATAATGCTAAGGTTTGTACGTATGTATGTGTATCTCGTCCAAGTGGGAGATTGTAAGATATATGGACTTATATCTACATACATATAAACAATATATGGATAAATTATATGTTATGTGCTATCTTTTGGTTTGGCCTAATTTTGTGGTCTTATGGACATTATGTTAAGGGGGCCAATATATTGTCATATAAAGTGTAGGACTAATGAGTAGATACCCAAAAGGGTAACCTTAGTTAATGATGGGCTAACTAAGGTTACATATATGTAACCATGGTTACATGCTTGTGACTCTTGAATTATGTAACTCTTGTGACTCTTGGGTTATGTAACTCTTTTGTTATAAAGTGGGGGTTATGGTTCCCACATTATTGCAAGACATAATCTCTTCTTCCTCCCATTGAATTTAGAAAAAAACTCCATTGTTGTTGTCTTGCAAATTCTTGTGGAAAACCATATACCAACTTTGATTATTGTCATTATTATTGTTGTGAAACCATTCACATTTTAAGTCTTTTGAGGTATTCTTGTGGTGACATAAACTTCAATACAATCTTGAAGATAGGATCAAGGAACAATCTTCAAAAGGACTTTTGGACAATCATCAAAGGAGGTTCAACGATTTCCACTCATGGATTCAGGTTAGCTTCCGCTTATGTAGTTGTAATTCTGAATTGTTCAATATGAAGGTTATTGTATTTAGTTGGAATCATAATCCTAACAGTCTTTTCAATAGATTTTATCAAAACAGGAAACATTTAGTCCCATTTATTTTGAAGAAAAAAAATTAAATATTGGAAAACATGAAAAATGGCTATGAATTTGTCGAGGTAATTTGGAAAAAATATGATTGGCAATGAATATGTGGTTAACATATTTCATGTGTGTTTTTTTTTCCTTTGGAGAAACAAAGCAACAAGGAAAAACTTGTTAAAAATCAAAGTGAGGGAATGAAACCCCAATAATATCTCCACAAGGCTCGAAGAAATACTGAAAATATAAGTTCATGCCATTCAAAATAAAACGCTTAATTAAAAGTCACATTGCTTAACCCGTTCGCAATCGAATTAGCACTGCGTATAGATAGGTAAGCAATTGTATCCATGTAGTTCATAGTCAAGAGGTGCCAGTGGGATCGATGAGATTAAGGGTGTACATGGACGAGTGCGGAACCAAAATTTGGTTTTTTTTACATAAAATACGTAAATAAGTGTAAAAAATAAAATTACCAAACTATATATAACGCCACAAATAGTGGCGCTATATAGTAACGGTTACTCCACCGTTACTGTATAGCGCCACTTTTTGTGGCGTTATACAAAAAGCTACTATAATACTGATATAGCGCCACTTTAAGTGGCGTTATATATCTTCCATCGTGTATTTTCTCTCCCAGAGTCCAATAAATCCACTAAAAGCAGGCTATTACTTGCTATAGATAGCAGCTAGTTACTCCTTTGTCTCGTCTTCATTTTTATTTTGTACTATAAATATTATTTTTTTATAAGTTCATTTTAAAATCTTATTTTTTTAAATATTGAGCAAAATTTATAGACAAACATGAGTTTTAAAAATAAATTTCAAATTTATTTTGATAAAATTCATGGTCAAACGGAAGCGTTCACCATGAGGTTAACATTTGCATTAATCAGACCTCTATATTACCAATTCAATATCACCAAGACTAGATAACTATATTTGCATATATTTCCAAACTTATGGCATAATGTTATTGACACTCGAACAATAACGGAGTAAAATTCAAACGTAGAGAATATATATAGCACCTCGCAATAACAACTATGTAAAGAGAAACATTAATATATATAGCACCTTGCCATAGAAAATAATAATACTATAGTAGCTAACTGATATCTATAGCAAGTAATAGCCTGCTTTTAGTGGATTTATTTGACTCTGGGAGAGAAGATACATGAGGAAGATATATAACGTCACTTAAAGTGGCACTATATGAGTACTATAGCATCTTTTTGTATAACGCCACAAAAAGTGGCGTTATATAGTAACGGTGCAGTTATCGTTACTGTATGGCCCCACTATTTGTGGCGTTATATATAATTTGGTAACTTTTTTTACGCTTATTTACGTATTTTGTGTCAAAAGAACCACATTTTGGTTCTGGACCGGGTTGGTTCGGTTTTTATCAAAACCAAACCAAACTAATTACATCGGTTTGGATTGGTTCGGCTTTGTCGGGTTTTTCGGGTTTTCGATTTTTTTTCTTACATAAATATTATTTCTATCTTACTTTGTTAAAATTATAGATAAATTTTTTAATGTGTAAATATATTTTTAGTAAATATGGAAAAAAATTGACAAACATATGATCTATTAAAATATTTTAATTGAAATTGTTTTTAGTAACACATGATAGTTATTTTCTTAGTCGTTTAACAATATTTTTTCATTAATTTATGCTTTCAGGGTTAATACATGAGAGGATTCCAAATATTTCTGCATTTTCTAAAGAAAATTCATTATAAATGTTAAGAATAGAACTCTAATTAGGGTGAATGTCTATCTTATAGAAGAGTTTTACTTTGAGGCTAAGTCATTTATCTTCCTATAAATAGAGGGGTCTTACTCCATTGTAAATTATCCCAAAATATCAATAAGAATTCTCCTCTCCCTACCTTGCTCTGCAATATTATTCTTGTTCTTGTATTATTTTATAACACGTTATCAGCACGAAACTCTACTATCTCAAGAATCTCTTTGAGAAAATTAAGGAGAAATTCGCCCACACGAATTTCGCTAATTCCAGGCATTACTCGGTCACACAGCAAAAGACTGTGGAACTGGAGAATGATCTCGTGGACGGATTCGTTCTTGCTTGGAGGCTTCTCGCGATCGCGGGCACGCTTCAAGAGATAAGTATCGATTTTATGTTCGATTAAAATCTATAATTATGTATTGTCTATATTACATACAAGTGATCCTGGCTATTTGCTTCCGATGTTCATACATGCTTCCCATCATGAATGGACTTTAGTTGAAAGGAGAAACAATACTAATTTGAAAGGAGAAACAATACTTAAGTAATCATTCTAGAACTGAAGAAAAATCAGAATTCACTAAAATTCTTGGGAGATGTGCAACTTCATGTGAAAACAGCATAAATCGAATATAATTAATTATAGTATGCATAGATGAAAGGTTTGATTTTATAACTCAAATCTTAGTAATGTATTTCTAATTTCCTTGAACAAATTATACACGACCAAAGAACAGAAAAGAAATAAGTGAAAAATTTGTTGCTTTTTCTCTATTGTATTTATTTATCTGTCCACAATTCGGGCAAACGCCACAATTGCTTGTGAGGATTTTGTGATCATATACAAAAATTTAAGGATTGTCCATGAATTACAATTTACAAATCACATCACTCTTTCCTAGTTGCTATGCGCACAAGAGAGAAAAACTGATTCCAAAACCCTGTGAAATTATGTTACTGAGAATAAAACGCAGAAGAATTGGTGGTAGGAGTTGAAATCGTAGTGCGAGATTGCGGGATGGTTAAATCTGTAAAAAGCATAAATACCAGAAATTTGAAACCGAGTTTAGAAAAATACCTGTATAAAAATTAATTGTACTTATGATGTACCGAAGATACATTAAACTACCAAGGATGGTCTAAAGTGCAAAGAGAAGTAAAGAGATTTGCCTAAGTCATGTGAATATGCACACACTATGGACTTAGAATAGTGATGAAACAATATCTGCAGAAATATGTACCCAAACTCGGTTTGATTTTGGATTTTTTCCTTCTTGATTTGGGAAGATGAAATCTTTGCCTTATTAACACATTTAGACATATACATGTATAGAACTATATTTGGTGTCAATTAACAATACATGAACACGTTTTGAACTTTGAATGTATTGCAAGTTGTCACTGTGAATCAGTACTTAATGCATGACTATGTATATTATTTTAAATTATTTGTTTAATTGATTCATGTACCACACATACGATATTCCAAGAGAAGAAATATTTCTCTCATTTAAGTATGTGTAAGGCAGATGTTACTACAATTTCTGGTAGTAGTAAATTGATTGAAGGCTCCGGAAGAGCAACTATAACTCTGCCTAAAGGAACAGCATTTTAGAGAATGCAACGTTCTCCTCCAAGTCTAAAAGGAACTTGTTGAGTTTTAAAGATATCATTCAAAATGGATATCATATTGAGACAATAGATGAGAATAATCTTGAATACCCCATTTACTCATGAAAACGAGGCTGCCCACTTCGGTTTGGGGTCACGCTATTTTGCATACAGCAATGCTAGTTCGTCTCAGACCGACGAATTATCACAAATATTCCCTGTTGCAATTAGTTTTGGGTCATGAACCTAATATATCCTATTTAAAAATTTTTGGATGCGCAGTATATGTGCCTGTAGCACCGCCATATCGCACCAAAATGGGTCTGCAAAGAAGGTTAGGAATATATGTTGGGTTTGAATCGCCCTCCATTATTCGCTACCTCGAAACATTGACAGGGGATTTGTTCACTGCACGATTTGCAGACTGTCAATTCGATGAGACACTTTTCCCAAAATTAGGGGGAGAAGTTGGTGAAACCAAACGGGAAATTTTGTGGAAAAATCCATCATTATCTCATCTTGATCCACATACCTCTATTTGTGAAAAAGATGTGCAAAAGATTATTCATCTGCAAAGAATAGCAAATCAAACGCCAGAAGCATTTACGGATTTGAAAAGGATAACAAAATTACATATCCTCGTAGAGAATGTGATAGCAGTATGTGATAAGTCTGAAAGAAGACAAAATTATTACCGTGAATGTATCAATGTATATCGACATGGCAATAGACGAAATTATAATCGTCATCATTGTGATAATGAGAATAATAAAGATTCTCAAAATAATCTTTCACTTTATGAAAGTAATATTTGACATGAGATTTTATATAGCACATACAGATGATTATGATCCATTCATGGTGTGAATATGACAACATATGATTTATGGATACATATTCATTCTTGGAAGAATATGAACGTGCTAGTGGTAGTGAATATACCACATCACCTCTAGAAGGAGGTTTGAGATGATATATGAAAATAATGTCATTATTATGGCATGAATGATCATTGGTCACGTACCTATTTTACGCCAAAATATTTTGGAAATATGATTATTAAAGGACAACGATAATACAAGAAACATATCTTGCATATAATTTTGACCATGACCATAATGGTATAACTTTCTCTTTAAAGGAGATATTCACCACATGGATGTTGATGAATTTGTGGTAGTACAAAATTAATTGAGAGCTCTAGAAGACCCAATTATTACTATGTTGGAGAAACACAATTGATTACCAATAAGGTATTGTGTTGTAGTAAGTCTCAAAGAAACTTATTCAGTTTCCAAAGTATATGTGAAAGTGGTTGATTATATTGAGACTATAAATAAAGGAAAGATTTGATATCTTCTATTACTACAACTTGTAGCGGGATAATTTGTTTATGAAAAGCTACCCGCTTCATTCTCCAGTTTGTACTACACAAACAAAAGAATGCCACAATAAAGTGGATATTTATTGGTATAAAAACCCATATCATAATAAACTTGAAGTTTATTGATAATTGCACATGTGATGGTGTAAATTTGAAGTTTATCAATATTGATAATTTATTCAGTTGGCATTCGGGTTAGCCATATCAATTTAAGTATGATGTGCAATAATAGAGAATTCACATGGGTAAATATTAAAGAACTAGAAAGTTCTTTACGAATTCTCTTGTATTACTTGTTCTCATTGATTAATTGACCAACTAAAGAGTTCGGGTTGAATCCCAATTCTGGAAATATCAAAGGTGAATATGGGCCCATTCACCTGCCATGTATACCACATATGATGCATCTATGATATGGTTACATGTGCGATTATTATTAACCTGCAACCTGGCCGGTGCTTGCGAGGTAAATTGCTCAGTAATCTAATTTCGAGCATAATTTCCATATTTTCTATTCAAGATAGTTCATCTTGATAAGTTGGTTTACATCATAGTTGGTTTAGCAAAATAATTTATTGAGTGCCTTCATTTAATAGCTAAATTATTGCTTATGAGAACATAGTTATCTATATCAATTTGATATACGCTATACACGAGAGTATATTATATTCTCCCCTCACAAGTGGTTCAGGGTCAGGAACCAAATAATTTCATCTTATTATTATTAATGTGTTGTGTATATTAACATGATAATGCCCAAAGATGATTTCCCAGAGTTGAGGAAACAAGTTAGTTTTCCTAACATGAGGGGGAGACATGATAAACACTTGAGAAAAGGTTACATGGGATGAATTATCATTTGTATATATAGATCCTCGAATATCATAATATGAACCTGAAGTTCATAAAGAATAATTCAATTGGAACACATTGCAAAGCATGCCATACGCATTTGCTGACCCAAAGAAAGTAACTATATTCTCACTGCAAATGCTCATATTAAGTCCTAGAAAGACAAAGTCTTTGATACGCTTAAAGCGTATAGACAAATCGGTTTCAAAAGAACTTCTTAATAAAGAAGATGAGCAAATGATCAAAGTGATCATAATAAGGAGGCAAGTGATCTAGAAGATCACCTGACATAACACTCCATAAAATCTCATGAGAGATTCAGGTACCTGAATGTATGAATGAAGAGATCTCCATGTTATGTCTTTATGAAAATTTACTGGAACCGATATAAAATGTTCGTCGACGACATCTATGATAGCGCGAAATATCGATGAGGATCTTATGTTTGTCGAATACAAACAAAAATATTGGCCAAATGGAAGAGATACAATTCAAGTAGAATTGATTCCATATGAAAGACATGTAATTTTGGACATGTAGTTCAAATACTTGAAAGTATAAAGTCAATGGTATGTGTAATCAGTTTTTGATATCTTATTTGTTTAGCATGACATGAAAACTTGATATGCATCTAAAGTCTATTATATGACTTAACTTATATGACAACCCATGAAGGATTTAAGTTGCTTGAAGAATCTACAATTCTTGATCTTGAGGTACCACTTCCTTAATGCAATTTATGCACAAATATATCTTGCTATAACTATGATGATGTGATGGCGAGGATATCTCTATGGAAATATTGAAGAGCCATTCCACGATATTTGTGAAGACATTATATATCTATCACGAGTTATGATTTCAAGGTGCAAATATTCATTATAGTTAATATGGATGATTTATTTATTAAATCTCTACTAATGATCTCTTGAAGCTAGTGCACAAGATTGGGATGCGAAGACTCAAGGATGTGAATTGATGCTCTCTTCAGGGGGAGTTAATGCGAGTTGCACTCTTTTACCCTTACAAGGTTTTTGTCCCACTGGGTTTTCCTTGCAAGGTTTTTAACGAGGCAACCAATAGGCGCATTTCTAAATATGTGTACTCTTTTCCCTTTTCTAGAATTTTTTTCCCATTGGGTTTTATTTCAGTTAAGGTTTTAACGAGGCACATTATTTATTGAGTAGACATTCAAGGGGGAGTGTTAAGAATAGAACTCTAATTAGGGTGAATGTCTATCTTATAGAAGAGTTTTACTTTGAGGCTAAGTCATTTATCTTCCTATAAATAGAGGGGTCTTACTCCATTGTAAATTATCCCAAAATATCAATAAGAATTCTCCTCTCCCTACCTTGCTCTGCAATATTGTTCTTGTTCTTATATTATTTTATAACAATAAAATATTTAAAATATAAATAAAATTTATATATTTATATGTTGATTTGGTTCGGATTTTTACTCAATATCAAACTAAATCTAGTCGGGGTTTTTAATCGATTTAGTTCGATTTTTCGGTTTGGTGCGATTTGGTGCGGTTTTTCGATTTAGTTTGAACACTCCTAGATAAGATACTATTATTGCTCTTATGAGACATGGACCCTCTGATGGTGTATATTTCAAGAAAAAAGTTGAGTTTATATTTTTGAGTGTGTTTTTCCATATTAACAAATCTTCTTCATGTTATGTTATTCATTTGCTATAAAATCTGCACATTTGTCAACAATATCTCCGCGGGCGCGCACAAGTTCATACCAACTCTTAACTAAGAAGCAGATTATTTAAAATCGAATTAGCACGCCTATAGATGTGAGTAGGCAATAGTAACCATATAGTTCCCAGCCAATTGGTGATAATGCGAATCGACAAGTCACAACATTACTATTCTTACGAGACATAGACCCTCAGATAGCATATTTTTAAGTATAAAAGTTGAATTCATATCCTCGAGGATTCTTCCCACGTTAAAAATCTGCTTCATGAACACGTTCTTCATTTGCTAGAAAATTTGCACATTTGTCAACAATATGTTTGAAAATGCTAGAACACAAGTACATACCTTTCAAAACAAGAATCTTAACTAAAGGTCAAATTGCTTAAACCATTAGCTATCGAATAGCATGCTTATAGATATGGGTAGGCAATAATGACCATATAGTTCCTAGCCAAGAGATGGTAATGTGATCCACAAGTGATAACATTACTATTCTTGACACATATACCCCCTAATTAGGGGCGAAGGTTGACCACCTTTTATTGAAATATTAAAAAAATTTATATAAATAAAATATTAATTTTAGATGTATAATAAAATACATAATGAACACCCTTTTTCGAGATTTCTTTTTAGTTCTTTCAAGCTTGAACACCCTTGAAAATATTTCTGATTTCGCTACTACCTCTAATAACTTATATTTCAAGTCAAAACGATGAATTCACATCTTTGAGTGTATCTTCTCATATTATCAAATCCTTTTCATGTTTATTCATTTTCTAGAAAATTTGCGCCTCTGTTTGCTTCCCTTCCGATGTACTATATAATAGTGGTAGCATTAATTGCTAAAGGCAAGACATCCTCTCCACATTGCAATTTGTAGTTTTGACTTTTTAGTCAAAGATTAAGCCCCGTTTGGCCAGGAATTTTTGGAATTTATTTACAAAACTCATGTTTGGCCATATATTTTGGCAAAATCCCAAAATCACCCTAATTGGTAATTTTTTGGGCCAAAATTCTAAAACTTGAAAATTATATCCATAGTTTTTAAAAATAAAATTGGGAAATATGTTTTGAAAACATATATCCAAACACATTTTCATCTTCAAACCAAATTTCATCCAAATCAAAATTTTCATCCAAATGCTAACTAAGATCCCTAACGACGAGGAAGCTTCACATAGAATACAGTTGCTTCATCTTATCAATTACCCCATTTAGAATTCAAGTTTGTTTTACACCTGGAGACTTCTTGCTTTCACTTTATCTTATTCAGTTATTTTAGTTCGGGTGCTATTAAAAAGGAAAAATATAGTGGTAATATCTCACTAAACATGCTAATTCATCCGTTTTCAACAACTATACACAATTTACTGGTGTACAATTTTCCCAAGATGAAAATATAGTGTTCTAATAAGCACCATTTTCAAAGCATTTAAGAGAGGTGAAATTTTCTATAGATTGCTTACACGTCTAAGTTTTAAGAATTTGGTAATTGCATCCATTCTTTCGTCAATACACGACGGTGTATGCTTACATACAGTAAACAATAAGGTGCACAGAGAAGACTAAGCTAGCCATAAATCAGGAAAAATTATTGATACTAAAACCTTGCACGAAAAGAAGTCTTAATATAGATAAACTCAACAAAGCTATCTTCCGCCAAAGTCCTCTTCTTAGATAAACGTTATCATGCACACATTGACAGCTTAGAAAAAATCAAAGTGACTTAGTATCCATCATTATCTCTAGCTTGACCATAGCCACCACCAAATCCACCGGAACCGCCAAAACCTCCGCTTCGAGGAGCTCTCTCTTGGGCAATACTAACACGAATATTCCTTCCCTGGAGTTCCTGCAAGGATATAATGTACGGTCAGTGCCATGACGGATAAAGTAAAGCAGTTAACGCAAATAACAATGTATAGCCCATATGACTTGCCCACAGGACCAAGTTTTCTGATATTCCCCTAATGAAATTTACCTGACCATCCATTGCTTTAATAGCCTCATTGGCACTTTCATCATCTGAGAAGTTCACAAATCCAAATCCCCTTGATCTGCCAGAATCTCTGTCAACAATTACCCTAGCTGGACCAAGAAAAACGACAGTTCTGAGGATTCAAACACAAGCATAAACTGTGCAGCAAGCCAAGAGTAACAGTTCAAAGGAACCAAAACTACTATTGCGACTCCAAACTTAACAATCCTATCCTATTTCAACCAAGAAGGAGAGATAACTACTTACCTGACAAAACATGTTCGCAATAAACCATAGTACTGCAGGGCTCCCTGCCCAATCACTAGGTAACCGACAACTTAAACTAATGATCAACAAATCTGAACTGCTCAATTTTAACCAAAAAAAAAAAGATTATGCAGAAAACCCTGTTCAAGAGCTGCTGAGAACCCATCAAATTTCCATTAGTATGGTCTTTATTGAGAACCTAAACCTATAAACTTATACAGAAAAACCACACCACATTGAGCATAAACGGACACACAGGGCATGATCTACCAACCCTTCAAAAAGTACAAAAATACCACATTATTTATGTGCTCTTGCTTTTCATTATGTTTTATTCAAACTGTGTCAGAAGAGATAAAAAACTATTGAAAACAAATAAGCAGATATCTGTCTCTGAAACTTACCATCAACAACATCACCAAAGGTAGCAAAGGCGTCTCTGAGCGACTGATCATCAGTTCCCCATGAAAGACCTACAAATTATATCGATGATTAAGCAAATATATACACGTTGCACAAAAAAATCAGTTGGTAACTACAACCAGTAAAAAATTTTAAAACACTACTCGAAACATACCACCAATGAAAAGCTTGGTTGACATGCACCGGACGGCATCAAGCATTGAAGGCATTGGTGATGTTGCACTTACTGCATTACCAGAAATGCTCTGCCTCAAAAGACCACCGAGTTTGTTGTAGAAAGCCATTTGCGCAGATAAATTGACAAATCTAGACACGCACAATTTAAGTCAGGGCATCAATATCCAGCTATTGGAGTCTCATAAAATGAGACCCCAGGGAGACAGAATAACTTCAAAGTTTAAAAATGTCAAATAAGACATCAAGAAATCATGTGTTCAGATTGTGTGAATTTATCAAGTCAGTTGATTTTTAAAGAGCATAACAATCATTGGAACAGAGTTATACTATAGGCACTAATTGCAGAAACTTGACTTTTTATTTTTCCTGCTATGCATCAACAGTGAATCCTTGGAAAACCACACCCCAAAATGTGTAATGTTTATTCCCCACATATCTGGCCTAATCTCCAGGGGCAGATGTAGCTTACAAGCTACAAGTTTAACCGGATTCAGTATTTTTTTCCTTTTTTTCAAATAACATTGATATATATGTGAAAATCATTAAACTCTAACAAATAATATATGCTGAACCCATAATTTTAAACGTAAAAAATAAGTTTGGTCTTAAGTTTTTATAAAAACTTAAGCTATCAAGTTTAATTCCTGGATCCACCTCCGCTAACATATTAATTCAAAGAAGTCACTGAACGAAGAAGCAGATGCGTGATGTTATATTCCCCGCATATCTGGCCTAATGTATTTTAATTAAAGAATCCACAAAATCCAAAGAAAATATTGATTTTGTACGTTACAGATTTTATTTTAGTAATATGACACTTTCCAAAGGAAAATAGTACAAAATAACACAAGAGATTGGTAAACAACGAGGGGATCTTATTTATATTGTAAATGGGCATATGAGATCATTTCCTCAAAATTTCACAGAACATGCTTTTATTCTAATTTACAAAGAAATCTAGCACTACAGCATCCAAGGATCGTTCGGAAAAAATATGAAAGAAATCACAGCACATAGACACTAATATCAGGGCGGAGCTAGCTAGCTTTGAGGTTGCGGGTTCGGTCAAACAAGGTAGTTTTGATCCAAAACTTGTATTTATTTTAAGAAATCCATTGAATATATATAAATTATTAATCTAAGAACCAATAGCTTAAACGAACATAAGCTTCAAATACTGGCTTCACCTCTAACTGATATCGACTTAGCATACAATATGCAAAGAAATTACACCAATCATAATAAAAACATAACATGTAGGCTATAATTTCAAACAAAAGTTATCAAATTAGGATCAGAACAAAGCGTTAAAGATAAAACATCAATAATTATTAAAAGTAAGAGCCTCGCAAAAACTCTTTCACAAGACAACACAACTAGAAATGCTAGATCAAAAAGCTAATTGTAACAAAAAATTGAATAATGAAACGGGAAAAGAAGGATTTGGATCCAGTTTAAAAAACATATACCTGAGGAAAGAAAGGTTTTGAGGGTTTAAGGAGAGAGAAACAAATGAGGAGCGGCTAGGGTTTAAGCCACTTCTCAATGCAGAATACAGAAAAGGATATAAAGGCGGTGATCGTTGAGGAAAAATCTCTTTGGTCATTTTATAGCCTCATGACTGCTTCGAGGTGTTGTACATTTTGAGAAACCATAGAGACGTAGAGTTGGGAATGTTAAGGGTAGCTACGGTATTAATGTACAATATGCGATGCTGACGACTTTTACCCTCCAGAGGAAGAGCATTAGCTACACGTTCGGACCAACATAGTAATTTTTGCTCAAATATTATACAGTCAAACCTTTTTATAATAGTCTTGTTTATTCTGGATTATTTTGGTTGCATATATTATAATATAGCATAAAAATCGGTTCCAACATTTTTTTTAATTTTTATAATAAATGATTGTTATATTACAACATTGTTATATAAATATTTGACTGTATTTGTATTGGAAAATTTATAGAATATTTTTAAATATTTGATTATGAACTCAGTCACTAAGACGAGCTATGAAAGCGACGAATTCAAAGCTTATAAATTATAAATCATAGCTCCGCTTTTGCCTCCATTAAACTCTTTTTATGACGTGTTGAAGCCGCTTCGATTATTTTAAATGGATTTACTACTTCAAATTATTATATATACCAGGTAATTCTATTTATTAAAATTTGGACATATGAAAATAAATTACCTAATGTGTTATTTACGAAATTGAACTTGAAACATGTTTTTCTTGATATCTTCCAACTTAATTTATTGAACACTAATCTCACTCTAGACGCATACCTAATATGATTTACTTCCCTAATGGATAGCATTGTTTTATGACTTACGTATTAATTCAAAAAGAAAAATATGTTTGTAAAACTCATTCTGTTTCAATTTTGGACGACATATTTCGCTTATCGATAGTTAAATCGTGTGAATTTGGCCAATTTAAAAAATATTTTTTAATCATATTAACATGAGAAAAATTATAACTTATGGTATTATTTGTATAGTTTTTGAATATATAAATTTTAATTATAAAATACTGAGTTAAATTATTCTAATTTTGTTTCAAAATTTTGGTTAAATTAACTCTCAATAAACGAAATATGTCATTTACACCGAATCAGGTGGAGTAATAGTTAAGAAGTCTTTTCAAAACTTTAAGGAAAACATATTTTCTTTCAATAGTTTGTTTACTTATAGAATAGGATGACATTGCCAATGACCATCTTCAAAATTTGAATAACTCTTTTTAAAGGTAGCAAAATGGTTAAAGAAAATAATTATTCACTTATTGTTACAAAACTTAGCTCAAAGTAATAAACAAAAAGATAGACAACAAAGTAGAGAGAAATGGAGAAGAGAATATATTTCTTCTATGTATTCAAGTGTATTACAAAATGATTTCTCATCCTCTATTTATAGTACTACATAGAGGTATACTAAAAGAATTCCATAAATATGTCATTAAGCTTTTGAGATCATGGAGGAAGATCATGGGGGAGATCATGGAGGTGTGGGAGTTACAACCATAAGTATTGGAGTAGTGGGAGTTATGGAGATAATGGATAAAAGTAGTGGGTGTTATAGGAGTTATGGACATCCACCATAATCTAATATTTCATAACACTCCCCCTTGGATGTCCAAAGATAATGTGGCTCGTTAAAACCTTAACTAAAATAAAACCCAATGGGAAAAAAAATTCTAGAAAAGGAAAAATAGTACACATATCTAACAAAATGCATTTTTTTGTTGCATCGTTAAAAACCTTGCAAGGAAAACCCAGTGGGACAAAATCTTGTAAGGGAAAAAGAGTGCAACGCGCATTAACTCCCCCTGAAAAGAGCATCAATTCACATCCTTGAGCCTTCGCATTCCAATCTTGTGTACCAACTTCTTGAAGGTTGACGTTGGTAGAGATTTTGTGAACAAATCAGCCATATTATCACTTGAACGAATCTGTTGCACATTGATATCACCATTCTTTTGAAGATCATGTGTGAAAAATAACTTTGGTGAAATATGCTTTGTTCTATCTCCTTTTATGAATCCTCCCTTCAATTGGCCTATGCATCATCGTCTTCTAATTTGACTTGGAAAATATTCCTTCGTTCTACGGGCGGGCTCTTGACTTTATCAACAACTTTAAAAATAAAATGCATTTTTGGCTATGATTTATGAAATATAGATTTTGGCAATGTTTATA